>JAULCB010146529.1:0-16756 GCA_032358575.1 Dendronotus rufus | reverse complement strand
AGAGAGAGAGAGAGAGGGAGAGAGAGAGAGAGAGAGAGAGAGAGAGAGAGAGAGAGAGAGAGAGAGAGAGATGATAGAGGGAGGAGCATCGACACATTTAAGTCATACATTATGCGCGTTCAGAACTAATAGGGCTAATAAGAGTTTTACGGCACTTCGACCTCCAAGGATTAAAATAATAATAATAATAATATCAGAAATAGTAATACGGCTGCCTAGTAATACTAATAATAACAAGACCAGTAGATAGAACTAAGAAGTAACAAGAAGAATCCAACCAGGTGTTTATACCACGCCGACACTCATGCCGATTCCTATAATTCCTTGTCATAAAACAAGCAGCCCGTTTATTTATCTATTTATTTTTAAAGAAAGGGGATATTATTATCCTTCATCTCACCATAACGACACATTAATTAATCACCGTTTTGTATCTATTTGATGAATTATCATTATAGACTAATGGCATGGTATGTTATTCTTTCAAAGCATCATTACTTACTGACTGACGTGTCGTGTGCGCTGGTGGTGGCTTTTCCCCAAAAAATATTTTTATTATACTCTCAGCGCCCATAATAATGTATCATCATCATCATCATTTGATGTGATAATGTGATGTTTTATGTTTCGTTGCTTGTCGCTGATAGATTATATGTAAATAATAAATTTAATATGAATGAAGTTTGTCTATTAAGCGCCCACTCCCGTTTACGAAACAGCTCTAGGCGTAGTAAGTACAATATCTAGTAGTAGTAAGTGTTAAGCGTTGCGAGCATGGTGAACATCGTGGATGATCGAGCGCTATTTTAATGCTATTTTTTCCGTCATAATATTAACTTTCTCATGAATAATATTATTGTGCTTAATGCGTTCTTTTCAACAGTAGCCGAAACCGCTATTTTTCACTACATACCTACAATGAATCTATTATAGATTAAATATTAATGTGTAAAAGGTTTCTTCTGATGATTGAATCCTAGACATGATGGAATAAATAATGTGACTTTCATTACGTATTAAAAACGTCAGCAACTTACCATAAAACGATGAGCAGTTCCAACAACATTCAAAAAGGAATTAGGTAAATGATGTATAAAGAGAAACAAAAAGAAAAATACACGGCACAATTTGTAAGTAAGTAGTCTCCAAGAAAACGTCTTTAGAAAAACCAGTTGAAATGGATAGCCCTAGTTTGGTTTTTCCTCGGCGAAAGTAGTCTAGCTAATCCGCGCTCGAAACTGCGGCAACAAGATGGTAATTAATATGAAAATTACCGGGGGAAAAAACTTGTTCATGAAATTTCCGAGTCTTGGCACCCTCAGAGACGAGTTATGACAGGGGGTATGATGCGTCCGTCACTTCGCGTCGCTCTCCCACCACCCAACCTCGTGATTGACTTGTCCAGAAAGGGGCGGGGCGATAGGCGAGTCCTGATCTGCCATTGACTGACAGGTGGAGTGGGCGGGGCCTAACGGCGTAGTGAGCGCTGGATGATTGATGGCTGTAATAACATTTTACAGGTCGGGCTTCATTTGGTATTCATAATGTCGTCTTCTGTACCTAGATAGATAGATAGATAGATAGATAGATAGATAGATAGTAGACGGTCTTTGTCGTATCAGAGAAAGAGAGGTAGGTAGGGGGAGGGGTAGCAGGGAGGGGTAGCTGGTGGGGGTAGCCACTGTGTACTGTACACCCCGGGTGGCGTGAGCGAGGAGGGGGCGACGGACGACGAGAAGGGGGAGGGGAGGGGAAGGAAGGAAGGATGGTTTAGATTTTGATAAATGAATGAGTCTAGTCTAGTCAGAGAACGTAGATGTAGTAAGTAATAATATCGTCTCTCTGGTCTAGTTCATTATGCCATTCGGACGTATGGATGGACGGACGGGTAGATAAACAAATGGACGTATAGATAAACAAACAACAGACAGTGACACAGACATACAGACACACAGACATACAGACATACATATCTGCGGACAAGCAATCTAGACAGTCTGATTAATTAATTAATTCATTCATTCATTCATTAATTAATTCATTCATTCATTTTATGGGGGGTAGGGGGGGGGGTGCCTTATTGAAAATCTACTGAGAGTGATGAGAATAGATTACGATACATTATTTAAGTTTAAGTGAATTAGTGAACTGTTACAGTGCCATGTACTGAGTATATTATTCATACAATGATGTGGACGGAAGAATAAATGGATTGTAAACGGGATTGTCGAACAATCTCGCTGAACCGGTGCTCTTTCATTTATATAATAATTGTATTGTTCTTTAACGCGTGAAATTATACCGACATTATTTCCCACTGTATTTTCATTCTCTATCTGAGCCACCGAGGTATGGTCATATATTATATACACGACATACAACACTAGGAGGTCACAAGTTCGAATCATGGCTCGGTCCAACGTTGAATCCCTGGGGAAGGACTACGACTTCTTCCTCTGTGTGCCTGAGGAGAAGAACATAATTTATAATAGATATTATTATCATTATGTCCTCACTCGACCCATGTGAAGATCTGGGCAGCTACCAACCAACTTGCACACTATATTTATTATAATATTATTATCATGTCGTGTGGGCTAGGGAAGTAATCTGCAATAGACATAAGCCTCGTATCTAGTGTAGAGAGCCAATAGACTGTTCTGTAGCAGTCCGTCGCCACACTCATTTCATCATCCCCGCTTCAGCAACGTCCGTTATTGTCTGTAATGTCCCTGACTGACAGAGAGTCATACATACATACAATAATATGGGACGACATTATAATAATTCCCTTGATGCATATTGTAGGATCCCAATCAATTAAATTATGTTTATGATGATGTCACAATAACAAAATAAACAAAAAATGTCTGCTAGAAGCTGAAGAGTAAATCAAACAAAGCAGGTGGTGAAAATGGAAGACCTTCTGTACAACGGACGTTTCGGGTTGCCCCGTTCTCAACAGAAAACAGACATAAAACAAAAAAAACACTAAACACTAAACACGAAGAGCACTGGAGTCGATACAAAGATGTGTTCTCCAACAGGGTCAATGAAAAAGTAGTGGACAATGAATGTGTGACAAACCGAGAAACTATATTAGAAAAACCAATAGAAAACAAGTCCTTAGCTTCTTAATTGCAATTCATTCATTCCGCACAATACTGTTCAAATTATATGTTATTAATGTGTGCATACAAATGAATAAGGGTGAAATACTGGACATAATAATCTAATAATCTATTATATCCTACAAAATGACGTTTTAGCCGACTCATTCTATTCCGAAACTCAAACATTCCCCACATTTAATTTCTGTCCACAACAATTATTACTCATGACATCATCGTACTAATATAATTTATTGGTACACCGAAAGGTAAATTATTTGTAAGAGGATGGAATTATTGGTAAATAAAAGTTCAAGCTTATCTCCAGTCCGATGTGACCCCATTATGCCATTTACACAACAAATCACAGCAAGGTAAATGAAAATGGAAGAGATTATGTAAGAGACGAGACGGTAAAAACACTGGACGTTTCGGTTTACCCCTTTCTCAACAGAAAACAGACAAACAACAGACAAAGTCCTTTCTCGTCTTTGATTGAGAACAGTTCCATAATATTATTATCATACGACACATCGACTCCAGTGCAGCAGCCTCCTGCTCTTCGTGTTTAGTGTTTTTGTTTTTTGTAACCAGAAACGTCAAGTGTTTTACCGGCTCTTCTCTTACAGAAGCTCTTCCATTTTCACGGACATAATCAAATCTTGCTTTGATTTACTCTACAGCTTCTTGAAGCCATTATAGTTTGTTTACAAAATAATAGTATAACTACGCCAATATCCAACCTTTATCAGAATTCAATAAATTATAACTCACCTGTTATTGTCTCTACTCCGAATGAAGAACGATTTCGATTCAGATTTATCTTTGGAATACTAGATAATTGTCACATATTATAATTCAATCTCAAAACTCGCAAATTTCACAGAATACACAATTAATTTGTGAAGTGAAAGGCAACTGTCTTCCTCTACATAGTAGGCCTAGTAGTAATAGTATCTAGTGTTTCTCGGTTTGTTTTCATAGTCGTATCCTCTGAAGATTTATTATCATCTATCAATTTATTAACACCGCATCAATTAGGCCATAGTAGGTCTGATTCGCATTTGATTTTCATAGAAAAAAGGCTTGATTTATCAGCTATAATAATGTGATTAATAAACATGGCGTTGAAATATCATTCTATTATCGTTTCTAAACAACGTCCCCCTTTAACTTTAATACGACATGGTGACATTAAACATAATAAATAATATTATAGTATTTTGACAGTAAATCAGTGTCTCCTTCTTCTCGAGTTTACAGTTATTTACACATCATTTCATTATTATCACTTCTATCTAGATACACGATTGAAAACGTCCCCCAATCGCTTCTCAAGTCATGAACTCAGTTCATGCCATACCGACCCGCAAAACTGTTCCCAAACTTTTTCTCTGAGTTTATGTCACCATTGAAAGCTAATTACTATTAGTATTAGTCTATTAGCTCATCAAAAAGATACACTCTGGTCTGTGAGAATCTGAAATAGATAGGTGATTTCCATTCTACCAACCTCCAGAATAACTAACTAACTGTACAACTTATTATGAACAGGGATACATCGGCCTTTTTCAGGAATTTCGTTTCCATATTAGTCGCCATAGTGAGTGTCTCTATAGATACTAATACATAGAGACATTTATTGTGTAGTATATTATGTATAGTTTGCTATCTATAACTTATTGACACGATACTATTATTTTCTTCTTGTTCTTGTCTTCTAGTTTTAGATAGAGCGGTCTATGATATTATAGTTATTATAGTGGGCATTCTGTATTCCGTATTGAGTTCTCTGGGCATTCTGTTTTCTGTATTGAGTTCTCTGGGCATTCTGTATTCCGTATTGAGTTCTCTGGGCATTCTGTTTTCTGTATTGAGTTCTCTGGGCATTCTGTTTTCTGTATTAATTTAGTTCTCCAAACGAGCAATGCTTATGGAGATGCGATATTAAGCGTGAGTGCGATGAACATACTACAATGCTGCCTCTCGGCGCAATTACTGCACTCTGCTGTTGTTTTTCTAATACTCTTCTAGTTCTAGTTCTAGTCATATATTATGAGAGTGTAGTCGCCGAGAGTCGAACGCGTTCGAAGTAAGAAGGAATAAAATCGACACCATAATAATACTACGTTATTATACTTGTGCACACCATTTCGATAATAATAAGATGGACTAATAGAGCGATGCCCAAAAAGTCCTAGCTATCCAAGGAAAATAAGTGTAATTTCTGTCAGTTGTTACAAATGTTTTGTCTTTTGTTTGTTTGTTTTAGAGTTTTACGCTCTTCAAAATTATCCATTTCTCTGTTCTGCTGGAGACTGACTTAACTTACGGCTCTTCGACCTCCAAGGAGAATTATTTCTGTGACTGTGGTTAGTTAGACGGGTCAATGGGGATGGGTGTCCTTGCCATTTTCTTCAACTTATTATGCAGTCTATAATGATGATATGACTGTGACGCGTGTTTTATTTGTGTTAGAAGTAGAAGAATAGGCTGTCTTCCTATTCCTAGTCTAGTCATTTTGACATCTATCTGTTTAGACAGGGTGAGGGCACAATGAATGGTCAATGTCAGTGCTCGCCAGAGGCGCTATTTGAACTATTTCTCGTCGATCGTAGGTACGCCACCGTGTGAATGAACGGCTACCGTTATAGTTGTGGTTCTGATTGCCGAGTGGTTAGAGGGGGGAGGTATCTAATCCGGACGTCGTGGGTTCGAGCCCCGCATGGTGACGAAAAATATTTTTTATTTTTATTTTCTTCCCTATGCTTCGTTTTTCGGCACTGATCATTAAAAAAAATTATACTTCCAGCTAATGGAAACGTTGCGCATTATAATAGTTACAGTCAGTTACAGTACAGCTATCTCAGTCTGTTTCTATTAAGATTAAGACCCGACGACAGTAAAAGCAAAGGCGACGTGGAGAGCAATGATAATACGGCAAACTGGATACATTATACTCATACACCCAAGGCCATCTACTTTTTGTGGCGTCATCAACATAGAGGTCAGCGTATCTCCCTGTAGATCGAAGGGTCCAGAGTTCTAATCCTGACTGTGTCCGGCGTTAAGTCCTTGAGAAAGGCTCTTAACATCATGGAATTTTCTCATCCTATCGGAGACAGATTATGTGACAGGGTGAGGGGCGCAATGCATGGTCAGTGCTCGCCAGAGGCGCTATTCTATTACTATTTCCCGTCGATCGTAGGTACGCCACCGTGTGAATGAACGGTGGGTATTATAGTCAGTTACAGTAAGCTATCTCAGTCTGTTTCTGTTAAGATTAAGACAGTAAAGGCAAAGGCGACGTGTAGAGCAATGATAATACGGCAAACTGGATACATTATGCTCATACACCCAGGGCCATCTAGTTGTGGCGTCGTCAACATAGAGGTCAGGGTATCCCCCCTAGAGATCGAAGGGTCCAGAGTTCTAATCCTGACTGTGTCCGGCGTTAAGTCCTTGAGAAAGGCTCTTAACATCATGGAATTTTCTCATCCTATCGGAGACAGATTATGTGACAGAGTGAGGGGCGCAATGAATGGTCAGTGCTCGCCAGAGGCGCTATTCTATTACTTTCCCGTCGATCGTAGGTACGCCACCGTGTGAATGAACGGTGGGTATAGTCAGTTACAGTAAGCTATCTCAGTCTGTTTCTGTTAAGACTAAGACAGTAAAGGCAAAGGCGACGTGTAGAGCAATGATAATACGGCAAACTGTATACATTATGCTCATACACCCAGGGCCATCTAGTTGTGGCGTCGTCAACCTAGAGGTCAGGGTATCCCCCCTAGAGATCGAAGGGTCCAGAGTTCTAATCCTGACTGTGTCCGGCGTTAAGTCCTTGGAAACGACTTTTTACACGATTTTTCTCATCCTATCGGAGACGGATGTAAAAATTCGAAGGTCCCCCTGGCGTTGTCTTTGTCTGAAAATTGTATACGCGCCTAACAGGCATATGTTTCGCCGGGGATAAATTGTGGTATTGTGAAGCGTACTGAAACTGATGAATGAACGCTTAGGCAGTTCCCAAACCAACATCCCGCACTGTATATTATTCTACTCTTCGTGGGTTTGGGGTTGACTTTTTTCAACGTTGACGAGCCTTGAAGTTGTTCTATAATTTATAATCAGGGATGTAAATGTCAAATAACAAAATTGTCTGAAATATTTCATCTCCCAATGAAAATAGCAATGTGGAAACAAAAACTAATCGCTTTTCAGTCCACTTGGATAGTAAAAAAGTCTCAAATCAGACAATAATTGGTTGAAGATTTACAGGCCTGTATAATAATATTATATACAATACCATCAGCAGAATGTCCAACTGGACATTTATTGACCAAGTCAACAAGTCTTTTTGTTTTAATGGCGCAATTAACTGTTACTAGTTTTAGCATGTTTGACTTGTAAGCAATTGTAGTTGGGAGGTCCCGGGGTCGATTCCAGGTCGGTGAGATCCCAGCTGGAGTCATTGTGACAGACTACAAGTACAAGAATAATATTATTCTCTCACTTCATGCAGGTGCAAATTAATACCCTCAATACCCAGATAACAATCTGAGCGGTAGTGATAACCCTGTAAATGTTGTATAGAGACGCTCCTATAGCTACTAATAATATGGAAAGATTTAGTCGGAGAGAATAATAGCTGTACTGAAAGAGAAATAGGTGACATCAAAATGAATTGGTGAATAAATCCAGTATGCACTGTGTAATAACTGCATTGTGCAAGGCGTCTGGTTATGACAGGGGATAAGCGCCATAATTGTAAACGCTATGTACTTTATTTAGTTGAAACGAATACGTTTTTGTTATCCAATACCTTGGCCGCTTTTGCAGTGTCGGCACCCAGCTCCATGCTCAGTCTTAAACGCCGATGATTGAGGTAAATGTCCCAATAGTCACCTTTGGCAAGAGAGCTAGGAAACGCTATGGATCAGGAACTACGGCAAGCAGGTGATTAGCCCACTGAAACAAGTAAGAGCATTTATTCATATTGCGTTTATCCTAGGTCTGATCCATTATCATCCATGCCAAGTCATCACAGGAGGAGGGGAGCTAACCCTCTCTTTGCAGTTCCAATCACAGAATAAGTAGACAGAAGAGACACGAGGGGCAAATACGTCATCAAAAGTGACTAATCGGCCGCCGTGTTGGATGATATTATTTATATTTATGTTTAAAAGAGGCTGATGTCCATGCTGATCTTACTCTCTATTCTGTGGTTCCAATAGCGCCAAAGGACACGACGTCGTCGTGACCACAGTCAATTTCATATTATTATTATTCATAGGATAGCTAGTTTATTACAGAATACTTCTACTTCTATCCACATAATAATAGTGTGTATAAGTTAGCAGGTGGCAGGTACCCATTTCTCAACCTGGGTGTTTATTTGTTTGTATTTTTACGACGACCTCCACGTCCAAGGGCCATATCACCTCCTGAGTGAAGTGAAAAGAGTTGTCTAAAGCCGTTTCTAAGTCTAAGGTTTCGAACCTATGACCTGATGCCAATCCAATTAGAAAGGAAAACATCAAAAGACAATTTGCAGTCTCAAACAGTGGTGGTAAAATATAAGAATGTAATGTAGTAGTACAGTAGTAAAGTAAATTTGACAAACAAACAAATAAAACAACAAACAGAATTTTACAAGAACGCCCTCCACCCAAAGAAACACAACACAAAACAAATATGCAACTACAACAGTAACAAAACAAACAATTGAATAATAAAGAAATAACTCAATTTCATGTAGCATCATAATATTTTAAATCTGTTTTCTGTACATGTTTAAAAACTGAAAAACCAAAACTAAAAAAAAAAAAAGGCAAACATGCATGTTTTCATTCAATCTACAACTTTAGATATCTCAACAACGGATATCAAACAACTTTCTCACTCTATCAATATCAATTCTTTTTCTCAGAAAGTATATAATTATAATACATACTACATAGCAGACTCTGACTGTGTATTTGAGTACTATCACTATCATTGACGAAATGTAACATTGAAACACTGCCTTTGGAAATAACCTAAAGATATGTTAAACTTAGACAGAAAAATTGAGAGAGAAAAAAATCCCAAGGACATACAGGAAAATTGGAGAGAAAAAAATTCCATATTTTACCATACAAGGCATAACGCATGGTTCGTTTCAATATATTTTACCATACATGGCATAACGCATGGTTCGTTTCAATGGGAGCTATCCAAACTGATATTAACAGTACCAAACTTAAACGACAGAATATGTCCAATAGTAAACAAATGAGAGGTGAATTCATAAACGCACTTCCAATGCAATTTATACATAATTTGTCACACAACACATCTCATCCTTCCAATCAATCTCTCTCTCTTCTCGCCCTTCCCAAAGGAACACAGGAGATCACAAACACTTCCACAGTACGGTATATACGTATAGTATAGGGTCTGTCTATCCTGTCCACATCTGTTCTGAGTACAACATCAAATACCATAACAATAAAATCAAACATCCTCGCTCAATCATCCGAAATAAATAATATACAGCCATCTCACAATCATTCAGGCAAGGCAATCACACATAAAATAATCTGATATTACAGAGAGTGAATAATACTAATACACCGACACAGCGAGTTACAAAACAAACTGGGTAATGATAGTGATGACGTAATGAGAAGAGCAATGAATGTAATTCAATTACAAAAAAAATCGGGGAGAAATGCTTTTATGACTTATTATAATCTTAGTTTTGTTTGTTTGTTTTTGAGTTTTACGGCTCTTCGACCTCTTGGATCATAACAGCGCCGAAAAAGTAAGACGATAGTTTCATTCAGTGAAAAGATAAGAAACAGAAGTAGACTGTTTGTGTGAAGAGAGTATGTACACATACATGGAAAAAATATTGACATCATAATAACATATCTAAATTACAATTTTCAAAAGACATTGACAAAACATAAAAGGCAAATAAAAAAATAGTCTGACAAATTTCATTATATCCCAATGAAAATAGCAAAGTGGAAAGAAAAACTAATGGCTTTTCAGTACACTTGGGTAGTAAAAAAGTCTGAAATCAGACCTGGCTAAAGATTTATAGGCCTGAATAAAGAGATAAGAACAATAACACCAGACCAGCTAAGCAAAAAATTATAAACCTTGACAAATAGTGCATTGCAATAATGTGTTGAAGAAGAGAAAGCTATACGCAAGTAGCCAGTTTTAACCCATTGCAATATAACATAGGGTAATCAATCTTTTCTCGATTACAAAATATAAGTTTCACTATTATCAATGTTTTAAACTAAACCCGCCCATAATACGAAGGTAGATATATGTCTGCTGATTGAAATCGAAGAGAGCGACAACATTGAATGATACAAATAAGAAATTAAGCCACGATAGAAAAGGGTGAATAAAGTTTACACATTCAAACCAAACACGTAAGGGTATAAGAGGGTAATGATAAAAAAAGGTGTTCGCTGATTATCTCCATATTTTCATTTTTCCAAACAAAGAAAACCAACAGTTCACAAGAACGGATCTGGTGGGCTTAGAGTCGTAAAAAGTAAGTTTTTCTACCATGAGAGCAAACCATTACAATGCCGTCGTATAGTGGAGGAGTAAGAAGAGTAACGAGAAAGAATAGAACAATTCACAGGGGGACACCATGCAAAGATGAATGTGGTTTTAAACCTTACACCGAAAGGTAAATTGATCAAGAAAGAAAGATCATCTTATCTAATGATGGAGATATCACCAACACTAACAATAATAATTTATATAAAAAAGAGAAGTATAGAATAGAATGATAGCTGAATAGATAAAATATTTGTTCCACTTTCCTATAATAAATACACATCTTCATCATTTCTAAGCCAAATAGGGTCAATAGTGTAGTGTAAGGTGAATGAAAACAAACTAACATACTATAAAGAATTCTCTTAATGACACTTTTCAAATAGCTAAGCCACAAATACACATAACCATTCTCTCATCTTTTTGTCCTGACTTAGATGTTGCAAAGGTATGAGTATGACACATCAAATAAGAAAACTTTCCCTGGATATCCTCTGCCAGTTCTGCCTGAAATCGATTTCCCTCTTTAATTCATCATTACAACAATCCTTTTTGCCATGAAAGATTTATATTTATTAATGGGGTAAAAACTTTCAATTCAAAGTAAAAAAATCCCCTACCCCCACCCTCATTTTGCGTTTAATGTTTGATGCAAGGGGCATAATCCATTAAATAATATCTTTGAGGAAAAGTTATCTCACATCAAAGGATCCCTCAAATCTACTCCATGCATTGTGCAAGTAAACAGTTATGTACTATCCTTTAATAAAACTTCACAACCAATTAGAAGCTTTCTATGCACCCCGAGCCCAAACATATTCACTGAAAGAAAGACTAATCAGGAATTAAGGAGGAATGCCTTTTTATTACTAAAGCACCTAGCACACTAACATGGAGGTGCGTTCTATAAATGCTATCCATTATTATTATTATTAATTAATGACATAAAAGATCACGAAAAGAATTTCAATCAGGCTTTTAATACAAACAAGTGTTGTTGTTTCTATCCCAGGGGCCTCTGAGTCATGGCTCTTCTGCCCAATGCCATATGGTAGTATGACAAACAAGTGTAAACAACCTAGTAATCTTTTCGCAGATATACGCAAACAACGCAACAGTGAACAATCAGACACATACACAATAGTATTAAATGATACAATTGCATTCATTTTGTTATACAAATTATTCGAAATATGCTATAATACAACAGAAAATGATTCTGTCATAACCATAATATATTATAATATAATTTAACACATTGCCTTTAATCAATATCTCTGTTTACTTAACCCCTTCAAGGCCTTGTATTATATTTATTACACATCAAGACTAACAAAAACTAAAGTGCATTACTTTACGCTTACGTGGAGCATTCAACTCGAGTAATGAAAACCAGAATCATGGACACAGCCTTTAACGAGTTCTACTATCTAAAGCAGTACACCTCGCTCACGACTCTGAATCAAAACACGTGGTGTCACAGTAATAATTTGTAAAGAGCACACAGCACACCTTTCGTGTATCACTCATCATTGACGACTAATTCATAGTTTAGAGAACCAACTCAATTCTACTACTAGTTTGGTAAAAACTGGTAATAATAAACGCTGGCCCCACACAAATCGATACACCCAGCGGCGCTCCTTGCGCCCACATCTACCACCCCACACCCCAATCACCAAGATGGATAAATAGGATGATGACATTCTATACAACAAACAACATTAGGATGGAACAACTTTGCCAGAGTCTTCCTTGCCCTTGTATCGTGCCTTTCCGTGGGAAAATGGTAAATATTTGTACTTGATCATATGCTGAAAAAGAGAGAGAGAAGAAAGAAACGTATCAAGATTGCATGAAGAACACGATAAATTATAGATTGGAAAAAATTAAGACAACAGTTCAAGTTTAAAAGAGAAGAAACAGAGGTGAAATCCACCAAGAATACTTTTGCAACATAAAATGAGATGCTACCTCCCTAACACAATAATAACAATAATGTACACTTATATTGCGCTCATATCCCAGGCAAACTAGGCTCTAATAGCAAAACAGCTTCAAATTATAAAGAATATGCATTGCAAATAGAGAAAGGTATCATAATATGCCTGACAGGAGGAGCATGATAATGGCTTACTGAAAAAGCCTGTGTGTTGAAGCACTTTGAATCTTTTTTTTTATGGTTTTACATTGCTAGTGTATACAACAGATAAAAGATAATATGGCTTCTCAAACAGTTATGTATGAAATTTTCCCACATGAGTATTACTCAAATATAGCCAGCAGAAAGGGATATCACATGACAAAACAGGAACGAAATGAAAAGGGTTAGTAATAGAACATTTTATAAAAAAGAGGGGAACATTTTCGGCTGTTTCATTTTTTCTTTAGATTTTGACAGTCCAGAAAAAGTGTTGATTTTCAATAATCTTTTGCAAATACATTATCATAACAACCCATTTAACTACTGATGAAAAAAAAACTCTGGATGATTTCCACCAGTCCCTGTCTGATCACATGTATTGATAAATAAAAGAAATTCAAGGCATCAACATATGATGGGGTGCCTACCTTGATCTGTCGTTTCATGGTCAGGGTGAATAGGATGATGAAATAGACAACAAGAATAGGCCAGAACACAGGGATGTTGAGGGCCTCAAAAAAGGTACATATCATGCCAACTACGATGGACTTGGTTACAGAATGCCTGAAACAAAACCATAAAGTATATCACTCAAATCCTTACAAATCATTATGCGGTTGGGACAGTATCATTCATTTCATGATTTGACTACCGCTAATAAAATTAAAAAGGGAAAGCTATACCATTTAGGACTAACAGTTCCAGTGATAAGAAAAGAAGCACCAACTATCTGTTGTCTCTTTTAAGAGCCATACATTTTTCAGGTCTAAAGAAAAATATTTGAAAACCATGACTTGCTCACAAAAAAACAATTGTTGAGCTATTTCAAATTAACTTAAACATTTATTTTGATTATTAACTTAACATCTTGAAATATAAAGTATAAGAACGGAATTCAATGTGTTATCGTGACAAAGACATTTTCATTTTTCAAAATAGAAATGTTAAAAAAATCTTGCTCACCAAAATTTAAATTCAGGTAGTCTACGCATAAAAGGTCTAAACTCTTCATTGCTTTTAGTTGGTAATGATGGCCCGTCATCTGCATCTGTGGAATGGTAACAACAAAGATAGTGAGAAATAAAGAAAATTTAATCATTACAACACACTTTTCATTATAAAAGTCATCACAATTCCCATTTTGGTTGCGCACATTGTTCAAGTACTTTTCAAAAATAGTTTGACAAATTACAATAAAAGAAAACATTTCTTCTATTACACTTATTACTGTTACCAGGTTTGAAATCAAGCTAGTTCTGATTTTAACATGCATTTTTATATAATACACGATGCTGCTGTTTCTTATCTCTCTGGTAATGGCGGAACAAATTTGCCGCCCTTAAAATGTTGTAATCGTTCCAGAGAGTGTATCGTACACAGGTATGAATTATAAAGACAACTGAACACAACAGTTTTAGTAAACTAACACAAAGGCTAGTTTGGGAGGAGAGAGAAGTTTTGTGTTCATTTTGATTCAATCATACTGATTTCAAAATAGAAAATAAAAAATAAAACATACCAGAATCATCAAAACCAGCAGGGTCAATTTTGGGCGTAAGAAATGCTATAAATAGATTCAGCAAATATATTCCAAGTGCATATGTCACGATGTACCAGCCCTGGAAGAAAGAAAAAGATGATTAATTAAAATTGTATCATCATAGTCATAGAATATACCCCTAAAATCAACTTGTCATTTGAATATAAATTTAAGTCACCAAAGTCAGCATACACAACTTGAGCACCAATAGTAATACAACCAACCAGTAAAATATCTGTGGTAACAATTATAGCAAAGAAAAAACCAGACTTACTTGCAATAGATAGACTCTGAGTAAATAGACTAAAAGAAGAACAACAGCAAAGATCCATCGCGCTATGTTGTAGGGAGTTGCTCTGTCCAAGTAATGTTGATAAAGCTGAGAATGAAATCATAGCATAAACAAGATTAATGTGGAAAAGCTGCTACTTTCGCAATAACATTTACAGTCTGATCTTTTCTCATTTCAAAAGTATTTATTTCACTTTCAATCTATTTCTCCTTTTGCAGTCAGTCTTAAATGGTGAATGAGGTAGATGCCCCAATAACGACCCTTGACAAAACACAGAGCTGGGAAATATTATGGATCAGGAACTATGACAAGCAGGTGATCAGCAGACTATGCCCGTCCTTGAAGAATGGTGTTATGAGTTATGAGCAATGACGCATTTCATTACTCAGCTGCTAACCACACAAATCTTATGTTGCCTTAGATTCATGGGTCCGTCGGTGGTTGTCTTATACAATTATACAAGTTTATATTGCAATTGATGAGTGAAATAAGGCGGTTGCAGTCGTGTTAGACAGGTGATCTTCTTGAAGAGAGACAAAAAAAGAGAAAAACGCAGGGCAGGGTAGGCCACGCGTTCGACCCGGAGAGGGGGAATAGTGCCTTTCGTGTTTAGGTGTTTGTGTCTATTCTTTTGATGATAAAAAGGCAACCTGAAACCTCCAATGTATCTACTGTCACTGTCTCCTTCAAAAGGTTCTCTATCCATTTTCACCCACTTGCCTACAGAGATTTTATGATTAAAGTAAAACTTTGTAATTTGACACTTTTACTTACTTTCAATACATTTCATTCTTTCTCTAATAATAATAATATAATGGGACAATTCAAGATTCGATAACTTACATTGGACATACTCTTGAAGAAGTTATACACAGCTCCAGGTGGAGCAGGAGCAGAGTCCAAGCCAGTCGCTTCCATACTTACAGAACCTGAAACTTAAACAACAGAATATTCACTTATCAGTTGGGTGTTGCAATAACAACAAATCAATGCAATTGTGATTTATAATAACAGATTTCACATTCCTGTTACAATCTCCCCCTAATGAAAGATGAATGGCAGGTCTTATTAAAAGAGACTAATGTACGAACGAGATATAGGTATAGATGATGAATTATAATAATATTATAATCTATCATCGTCCATATCCCCAGTCTAGATTTATTTAAATATGATAACAAGCTCATTCATTAGACTTCACACTATTACTATTTGGCTGCGGTTATTCAGAGTCGAGTCGCAATAACTGTACACAGTTATTCAGAGTCGGGTTTATGAGAGTCATGACGTCGTGCTAGCGGTTGGCGAAAACGAACGGCAAGCACTAGCACAGACTGACCGACATGGGTGTCGTAGTGTGTATGTTATCATCGAAGAAAAATAGTTAGAGTTAGAGATAGGAAGGCGACCTCTTACAGTCCGTCTCTCTCTCTCCCTCCCTGTCTCACTCTTTCTGTGTGTGTGTGAGTTTGTAGGTCTATCCCTTTCCAGAAGAAAACATCAATCTCCAACTTCAAACATCAATGAACACTTTTTTGTTCTTTATAAAATCAAGATATGGTCTTTATTTCAAGGTATATTATATATTTCTGGTAGTAATCCTTTTATAATCGGGTGGCAATCAGGGGGCCACGGGGATACTCCCTGTTATATTATCAGCAGAATGCAACCAGACTAAGTAGAAAAGAGGAAGAAAAAACGGGGATTGAAAAAAGCCCTGTCATTACCGGATCCCTGTTATAACCGGTCCTGTATACATACACAATGATGACCATACACACAATACAACTCTCTCTCCCTCCACTCGCCCGCTTCCCCTTCTTGACTGCGTGTGGTGATGACGTAAGGTAAGACTAAGACCGTGTGTCAGACACCAGCGGACTGAGCAGCGGAAACGGAAGAGCAAACAAAGCTAAGAGGGGGAGGGGGGGTGTCTACCTACTTGAAGTAAGGTATTCAAAGGAGAAGAGAAGATTACTCATCTCGCAAGATCTCAACTTGAGACTCGACTCTGAATAACTGTATGGGAGTGAGTATTTTCCGCCGGTCTGAAAATAACCAGACCTACTATCTTAAAGGGTTATGCTTGGAAATATGCA
>JAULCB010145420.1:0-16777 GCA_032358575.1 Dendronotus rufus | reverse complement strand
CAACACCCTTTAGTCGCCTTTTACGACACGCAGTTGGCACACGTTGGGTCTATTCTTGCATCCTCCCTGGGGAGGAACCCCCGGGTCCCACACGGGGGGATCTCGAATGCTAAGGCTTGAAAGCACATAGCAAGTCAAGCAATAAAACTCACTCCAGATCACATCAGCATCATACAGGATAAATTAGAAAGAAAAAAAAACAGAACAATGTTCTGTTTTAGAGTTTTACGGCTCTTCGACCTCTAAGGATCAATATCAGCGGCAAAAAAGTAAGTCGATTGTTTTAGTTAAAAGATAAGACACAGAAGCAGATTTTTGTGTGAAGAGAGTAAAAGGTATCATGGAACAACATTGACATTATATTAAAATAACTAACATACAAATATGAAAATATACATTCACGACATAGGATCATCATCATCATACTAAAATAAACCAAGTACATAGATAGCATAGAATGTTTTTGAATGGCGCAATGAGCAATACACAGAACGCATTACCTAACTGACTACCATACTAAAATTTACTGTTGCCTTTGTGGCTGCTAGGCCTACAGAACGATACAAAAAAGCAAACCTATAGATTAAAAGTAATTATTATAATAAGCTCATGATTAGGCTGGAAAATTATGTATTTATGAAGAGGGAACAATGACACTATTACGTTTTACAGCGCTGGAAAATACGCTTAAGATAATAGATTTCATAATATACCAATACTAATCATCACCCATTTAAGGATTAAAAATGTTCCATAACTGATAAAAATCCTGTTGGATGGATGAAATACGTCTAGATTGTCTACAAGAATAACCCAATAGTACACACTTTACACAACTGAATATATTAAACATAGTAATAATCATATTGTGGAAATCAATCGCATAACTGATGATGAAACAAAATTAAAAATTACAGGGAATGTAGCATATGGACACTTTTCATTTTTAAAACAAAAGATTCGTGATTCATCATGGCTTTCCAAAGTAAACAAATTAGAAAGACAAAATATCAAATTAGGCTTTGACTGAAGCTATGAAACAGATATCAATGATAAGTAAAATGATGAATTATGATGACTATGATAATAATTGTTCTACGGTGGTGGTAATGATAATATTGTCGTCTTTTGGGATGTTGGTGATTTAATTAAGTTTACTAAAGCTTTCTCCATCTTGTTTGCAAAAGCAACGTTTTATATACAAATGTAAGATCTAAATGACACAGACTAGTTTATACCAACAAGCTTTTGGGAAGTAAAAACAAACTATTGTTTTCAACACTATGTTGACAGCTTCAGGCCTCCTTCTGAAGGCAATATTGCGGCTATTCTAGTTCTAGAAACAGCTCTGAAATACCTACATATCCAAATCAATACAACATTCGTATAATCAATTCAAATCAAAGGGTGGGATTTCAAGCCCTCCCGAACGAAAAAGAAATATGCTTCAATAAACCATTGAGATATGTAAAGGGCTAAATTATGCGCCAAAACGTAATAATGGCCGACATAATATGTACGTGTCATACCGGACAGAATGTAATAATGGTTTAATCTTTTCTAACCTTTTGTTAATTGGATATATATTTATATGTATTTATAATGTACTTTCTATATCAACGTAGATTTTTGTTATTTCAAGTCAAAACAGTTTCTTGTACTTAAAAAAAATATTTGGTAAGAATTGAAATTGAGACAACCAGTACCCTACCTGGGTATAGCAGTATTAGCAGGCATAGATAAAACAACAGAAAGAAAATCCTTATCTCTAAGGGTAATATATTTACAAGAATATCAGGATGTAATGTAATGTAAGTACTTGAATTTAGTACAACAGAATGCCGGAAGTGGCAAAATAGGTGACAAAGAGGATACAGGTAGGTATCAGGTAGCGGTGGATAACTCTGGTGGTTAGTGTATTATGTGACCAAAAAGAATACTGCCAAGAGTGAATGACGAATCTTAAAGTTTGTGATAACTGTGACATCTACAAGGGGAAAAATAATAGAAGTAGAGGATGGTTGAAGTTGAAGTGAAGAACATATTATAAAACACACTACTTTACTAGGACAGAATAGATTGAGACAGCATGGAAAAGAACTGAGAAAGGATGAGGAGTATGTGGGAATGGGTGTGTTATGACAGTATGAAGAAAGGGGAAGAGGGGAGACCAAGGAAAAGACCTGGAGAATTGTGTGAAGAAAGACATGAAGACTGTCGGGCTGGAAGAGAAAGATGACCAGGGTAGAAGGAAGAAGAGTCTGGAGGACAACGATCAGCATCAGCATTGATGAAGAAGAAGAAGAAGAAGGAGAAGAAGAAGAAGAAGAAGAAGAAGAAGAAGAAGAAGAAAAAGAAAGAGGAATAACCATGTTTTTGGCAGCATTAGAAAAAGTAATAATTGACAAAGGATAATATGGCCAGTATAAGTGGATACATAAGAGGTAGAATGAAATGATTGTCCCAGTGATTAATCAGTCTGTCTGCGGTATAACAACAAGAGCAGTACATGATAAATGCCGAATGATGAGTTGGTGGTAGTCAAAGCAGCAGCAGAAGCCAGCTAGCGGGGTGGTTGGTGACTCAGGCATGACTCAGGCATCCGAGGAGCCAAGTGAGTGAATCAAGGCCTTAAGGCTGCGTCCAATCACCAGAGTTTGAAACATGGTCAGGCCTAGACTTTTCTTGACCCTGGTGTAGAAAGCCTCTGGGTTGCGGTGGTACTCAAAGGCCATTCTCTGCAAGCCTGCTCCGTCCAAGTTACTCAGGCTGGAAATACAAGAAGAACAACAAACTATTATGAACAAATGAAATATTGATTACTACAAATTATAATACAGGGTGGACCGAAAAAGGTACACATCAAAACGGCTAATAATAGTAATCATATGAAAATGGTCCAGGTAATTTGGTAATACATTTGTTTTTCAACTTTTTCGGTTTAATCATACAAAATAGCATATTGGACTGTCCTAAAAGTTCTGTTTTAACCGTTTTGGAGCGTGTTGTGTTAATTATACATTCCTGACGGCTCATACAATAGTAATTATTCATATAAATATGAATAAATAAATAATCAAAAAGCCGAAACGACGTTGTCTGCAGATTCTATAAATAAATAATATAAATAAATATATATTTTAAAGAGGATCTACTGCATTTCTCTATTCATATGATGTGATAAGAAATTGATAAGTGGCAAATATCAACAATTAGATCTTGTCAGTATGATAGTACAGGCTAGCTGCCTGGAGGACCTGCGCAGTTCAGTGGCCTTCATCATGGATTGTGTGGCGATTCCATTCAAAGATGATGACTGAGAAGAAGGCGAAGAAAAGATATATATATAAAAAATTAAATACAAATCGAATCCCAACTTACTTTAAGCATATTTTTTGCAGCTTGTTCTTCCTCAGCCATTCCAAGACTTGGTCTTTTGTCCACAGCCCCACAGTCTGAAGACATCGGGACACGACACCCCCACTGCTACTCGGAGACGACAATGGAGAATGGGAGGAACGGGAAGACACACCATCGTCACTGGTGGAAAATATCCGATGGAGACGCGAGGCTGACATGAGATCGGCGGTAGTTGAAACGCTCGTTGTTGTGCTGCTCGGTTTCACCTGACCCGAATCCTGTTCCTCTTCGTCGCTGCTCAGAATCTCCACCACTGAGTCCGAAGCGATTTTCTCCCCGCTTTTGATTTTGTCCACTACCGTCTCGGGGATGTCGAGATCGGTATCGTCGTCGTCGATGATTGTAATGTCTGTGTCTATACGTAAAACAGATTTCACAGCATTATTGTCACTGCCCGACGACGAGACTTTTACGTCTTTAGCTTTATCACTGATGCTAGTAGTACTAGTACTCGATTCATCTTTCAGCTCCTTCCTAGATCCTACGCTGGCCGGGGCTGGTTTGGTAAACAAGTCATTTTCATCCAGTATCATCACCACATCGGGACTGCCTACAGAGGCTGTATTGTTATCATCGTATTTTGTCGCGGTTTTGGGGGTGGGCAATTTGGTTTCATCCTCGTCGTCATCTTCAATAATTTCGATATCACTGTCGCACAGAGAGTCTGTCCGGTTTTTATCTTTTTCACCAACGCTCGATGACTTTACTGAAAGCTTATTTCCTCCTGCCAAGATTCCAATACACTGGCCACGCTCAGAAGCACTCGAAGTCTCTTCAGAAGATGTCAATGGTTGCACAGTCTTCATCTCCTCCTCTTTTACATCGGTCTCTTTGTTATTTTCATTTCCCACCATTGTGGTTTTCTCCGCCAGGCTTTGTTGTATTCTATCACTCATCATCTCTTCATCCTCAATAATTACAAGGTCGAAGTTTTCCGAATCCTGTATCCCTTCCATATCCTCATTGTTATCATCGATTTCTATCACTTCCATCGTTGAAACATTCCCTACACTTTCCCCACTGTTTGTCGAGACAACTACCGCCCCTCCACTACTACTCTTACTCTTTATTTCTGCATGAACATCAGCAATGACAAGACTTGAAGACGTGCATGGCACCGCTGCCTTTTGACCATTATCTTCCGCCATAACTTCTTCCACAGTAATCATTGTGTTGTTGTCCGACAACTTCACAATAATTTCTTCTTCTACTGCTTTACCGTCCCTGGAAATACTTGCACCAGTCATTGGGGAAGGGGATGATACCTCAGCTACAACAACGGTTTTCTTGTCTGTACACAGTCTACTTTCAGAAAGGTTGTGGTGGTCTTTTTCTGATTCAACACCTACTTCACCCAAAACATTTTTGCTAGTTCTAATTTCATCTTGATTACTATATCTGCTCCTTATTTCTTGAATTGGATTATGTTCTTCAAGAGCAATATTTCCTTCCACTGACTTTGTGCCCAGACCAACATCAACAGACCTACTTTCAGAAGTAATTTCAACTTTTTCTACAGAAGACGAGGATGTCAAAACTTGTAATTCTATTTCCATCTTGGGAAGCTGTCCATCTGTCGGTAAATCCTTACTTGCAGCCACAGGTATAGTTAGCATATCTGTGTCTTGGTCTTTATCTACGCCACACTTATTTGGCAATAACGACTGTTCAGCTGGAACTGAGTTTTCATGTTTCACGCCAACTCCACTTTCTTCTTTAATTTGGTCTTTCACAACAGCAGAGGCTGTAATCAGTTGCCCAGTACAAACAACTGTGTATTTGTCTTTGTTTTGGTCACAACTGCTTTGTGACGGCAATTCGGAAATGGATGACATTGAAGTTGAAGCTTCTTTCTGATCACAAATTGCATTTTCTTGCGTACTCTCCTTTTTCACTGTATCGGCTGGAGGGGATTGTTGAGAACAAACCACAGTGTACTGATTGCTCTGCTCCGACACCTTTTTATGCATAGATTCAGAAATCGGATATTTCACCGACTCTTTACTCTGGAGAGTAGAGATATCAGTTTCTGCTTTAACCTTACTTTCTTCAAGTACAAGTGATTGTTCCACACAAGTAACCGTATATTCCTTATTACTTTCTCCTTTAGCACATACACTCTGCTGCGTTGAGTCAGAATTTGCAGTTTCTGCTTTAATCTTACTTTCTTCAAGTATGAGTGATTGTTCCACACAAGTAACTGTGTACTCATTTTTACTTTCTCCTCCAGTACATACACTCTGCTGCATTGAGTCAGAATTTCCAAATCCCTGTTTTTCATTTTCTAGATTAGCATCGTCCTTTTCCTCCTTTTCCACTTTACTAGTTGATATCGGGTGCTCCATACATACAACAGTGTACACGTTTTCACTTTGATTAGCAAGGTCATTCTTTTGTAACACTGCTACACTTCCAGACTGGGTGATTTGGTCATTGGAGTAATTCATAGCGTCCTGGTCCCTCTCTTCTTTCACTGTTGCCGATGATGTTGTTATTGGTGCATTTGAGCTT
Organism: Dendronotus rufus; assembly: GCA_032358575.1. Lineage (NCBI taxonomy): Eukaryota > Metazoa > Mollusca > Gastropoda > Nudibranchia > Dendronotidae > Dendronotus > Dendronotus rufus. The sequence continues at coordinate 10,846 of JAULCB010145420.1, read as the reverse complement.
TCTGTACACACAACTACTGTGAACCCATGATCACTTGTTTTCTGTTGTTGTGAATCAACACAAGTTGAAACTACCAAGCTATTATTGGTGTAGTCTTCAGGTACTTCCATTGCACAAAGACCAGCACCACTTTCTTCTTCCACACCTTCCAAGTCACAATCAGCATTTCTATCCAAGACGTCGTTCTTGCTAACTTTCGAAATTTTTACTTCAACTAGATTTTCAGAATGTGGAAATATCAAATCATTACGGGACTTTGATTTCGCCATTTGTGAATCCTCATCAGTCTTGGCTAGCGTTACAAAGTTGTTGATAAGTCCTGACAGAGATCTGCTTTTGACTTCTAATGTAGAATTGTTGTTGTTTGATGCTGTCCTGGACATACCGATGGAAGAACCTACTGGTGATGATGAACAAGGGTCGGCAGTCGCCAACTTCTGTCTTTTCACAAATGACTGGATAAGATTTTGTGTAAACGATGTAGATGATGAAGATAATGATGATGATGTTGAGGATGTTTGTCGTTTGTTAGAAGACGGGACTTCTTTCTCTAGATTGGTGGGTTGACTTTTTGGATTTCGTAGACTATCTAAACTTTCTGTTGTTGAGGACGTGGGTTGAGTCACTGGAAGATTTGATCCATGGACGATGTTTAGATTGGGTGGCTGTGGCGTCATATCTGAGAAAGTCTCTCGGGCCATTTCATCGCTTTCTTCCATCTCATCATTTTCTTCCATTTCATCGCTTTCCTTCTCTGCGGCCATTGCATCACTTTCTTCCATTTCCTCACTTTCATCCCCATCTTCCTGCCAGGAGAGCTCTTTCTTCACAGCAATCAGTTGTAAGAGGGATTTACTCGCCCCTAGAATGACTTTCAGCTCTCTGCCTTCTCCATTCGTGTTATTGCTTGCCCGTGTTTCGTCACACCCTGTAGTAGTAATAGTAGTAGTAGACTGGGTGGGTGGCTTGTTGGCACAGGACACTGTTGGTGGTGTTGTGCAAGATGAAAACGCAGCTTGTGACGTTGATAGTGATGATGATGATGATGATGGTGATTTTGATGAGCAGGACATCGGAGTAGAGGAAAATGACAATTTTGATGATGATGTAGGCGGCAAGGAAACAACAGTCATAACGCCATAAGTCGGCGGTACAGAGTTGGTAGTACTAATAATGGGACTAGTACTAGTAGAGGTAGTAGTGGTGACTACAACAGTGCTGCTGCCTTCAGTTCTCGATTCCATACTCATTACTCTCTCATTCAAGCTACCCGTATCACAATTTGAATGCTGAAGCAAATGGCGATGATGATGATGATGATGATGATGATGTGGTGACAGTGGTGCAGCGGTAGCAGGTCCTTTCTCCACTTCCTTCTCCCCCTGTTTCCCACCGGTAGTAGTAATGTTAGTAGAATCATCCTCACAAGAATTGCTGTTTTTCATGTTCAGTAGAATGGCAGTGTTGTTGTTGATGCTGTTACTGATGATAGTGGAAGACTTGATATTCACTGTTGGCTTAGATATCGCAGCATCAGAAGGTGGACTAGTCCGCAATACCATTTCTGTTTGTGAGGTGGAGAGATTTCTGTCATTGCGATCTAATGGTTTAATAATAGATGCAGGTAGTTGTACATTGGGTGATGACACCAACTCAGCTGGTAATCCGGGACTGCTTTTGGATACAGCACTCAGTGAAAGGGCTGATGATAATAATGTAGACGACAATGAGGATGATGATGATAATACTAATGACGATGAAGCATCGTTAGTCTTGCTCAATGACTTCCCGCTCACTAAACCATGTGTCCCCATACCTATAACTTTGATATTTGTATCTAATACAGCAGCGCCTTTGCTGGTCTCAGGCCTCAAACTCCTCGCTAAATCACCAATCAAAGGTTTCACATCCCGACACGGCTCTTCATCTTCCTCCTCTTCTTCTTCCTCCTCACTGACATTCATATCTATATCGTTCTCAACGCTCTTCAAACGCTTTATTTCACGGAGAACATTGGCTTTCGAGTCTCGAAGCATGGCAGCATTCGTCTTCCCCTCCCTGTTAACTGTATTCAATATTTTGGAAACAGACCCTGCTACAACAGGGGAATTCATTTTCTCTTTAACTCTGTCCACCAGTGTTTTCATGGTTTGTTGAGTGGTTTGGGTATTGGGCGTAGTATCTACAGAAAGTCTAGTGGATACTGGGGTTCCAGCTGAAATGCTTGAAGGTAAAGAAGGCAACGATAAACCCGTTGATGATGACGACGATGATGGTGATGGAGTAACAATTGAAGAAAGACTGCGAGATGAAACTTTAGAAAAATCGGTTCTCAATTCCATATCCGATATCATTTTCGCATCAATTTCACCACTAGGATTATTGATCAAATCACTAATAAATGGCTTCACCTTTAAGTCTGGCTCACTAAAACTATCTTCTTCCTCTTCTTCTTCATAATCATCCTCCATTTCCTCTGAAGGATCCATACGTTCCATTTTACAACGAACATTGGCTTTAGAAAACTGGGGAGCGTTGAGCTTCTCCTCGCCTGTACTAGACCGTACATTGCTGTTTGAAGGATTTATGCTGTTCGAAGTATTGGGGGTGGAAGTGATATGTCCTGCTGTCATAATATTATCATTTTGTGTTACTATCGGTGGAACTGTACTATTTTTGCCAGTCAATTCTGTACCAGAAAGATTCCTTGATGCTGAAGTGATAGATTTGGTCATCAATGATGCTAATGCCGATGGTGTGGATGTCACTGTTGATAAGCAACTCTTTGTATTCAAAGCATTGGGACAATTCGTTGTCATTCCAACACTCCTTATCGTCTCTTTGATATTGTTCTTGCCTGAATTTTGGATCAAATTTCCAATGACAGGTTTTACATCTCGAGGCATTGCATCATCCTCTTCCTCATCGTTCATATCTTCTTCTTCCTCCTCAGCATCATCCGTTTCTTCTGAAGAATAAGAGCGCTTGATCTTTCGGAGAACATCTGCCTTAGAATCTTGGAATGTGGGTTGAGACGAATCACCACTGGATGAGATATTCCTCGGCTGAGTAACCGCCGACTGTGAGTGATTTGGTGACTTAGGAATATCGCCACCAAAGTTGGAAACTCTTTCTGAATCTCCCAATACAAGAGGAATAGTATTTTCACTCTGTATACTTCTTGATTGACTATCTGGATTTAACAAATGAGACATCAAAGGGTTGGGAAGAGCTTTTCCTGTTTCGATTGCTGTGTTATAATTGGAGTGCAAAGTAACCTTGTCTCTGGAGGTGGAGGTGGTAGTGGAGGATTGTTTTGGGGGTAAATTACTCATCAAAAAATTGTCAGACATCGGGGCCTGAATTGAAACTGCTGTTGTTATAGGGAGTCCTTGAGTTCCCTCCTCTCTCACACCATTTCCTTGACTGGAAGGTCTAGATGATGGTCTGTCTGTTCTTGAAGTTGAAGAATTGGCTTCTCTTTGTTTTGAGTTGTAAAGATCCTTGAGAGATGGCATCTCTGTCGGTGCAGAGGAAGTTGCTGTCGGTGCAGAGGAAGTTGGTGCTTGTGGTGCTTGTTTATAATGACTGTTACCGTTGTCATTGCTACTACTAAGGTCTGAAGAGAAAGTGGATGCGTTTTGAAGACGTGGAAAGTTTTGTCCTGACGAGGTGGTAATAGGAGCAGGGTTTGGAGACTGAGTGATATTTGTTGTTGGCCTCAAATTGAATTGAGCAAAAGCACCAATGGCAAACGGTGCTTCTTCAGGGGGTGAAACCTCTCTTTGATTTCGCAGAGTAGACGACTGAGGCTGTTTTTTCCATGTATGGATTTCCTTTTGCTCAGTAGATCTTTGCACACGTTGAATCTCACTAAACTGTCTGGGGTTATTATGAGATTCTTGGTGCTGTTGATTTTGATGATGGTGTTGTTGAAGACTCTGCTGCGGTTTAGCTATTGGCTTGTTTTGAGGTCTTTTCTGGGTGGCTGATTGTATTTTTCCTTGTTGCTGCTGTTGCTGCTGCTGGTGCTGTTGCTGGTGCTGTTGCTGCTGCTGGTGCTGCTGCTGTTGCTGGTGCTGTTGCAAAAAGTGATTTTGCTGGCTGTGGGCTTGAAGAAAATTAGAATCCGGCCTTACGTGTGAAAATCCCGGATTAGCTGGCACTGGCAGTACAGGAGATAGCAAGGGAAAGTTTTCAAATGGCTGATTTTGGGGCTTTCTGGGAGTTGAGTGATGTGCTTCCGATTGAGAAGGCTGGTTGGGTGGTTGCGGTAGATCCGGGTGTTCGACTCTTTGTTGCATATGTGCTACTGGCGGCTTGTCATTATGGTGTAGTAGGGGTGACGACACATTGTAGTTGGACCAATTCGACCCATCAGACAAATTACCACTTGGCTTGTGATGGGTGTGGGCTTGTGGGGGTTGTCTGTAAGGCGGTGGTGGAGGTTGGCTGAAATAGGGCGGGGGTTGTCTGAAAGGGGCCTGATGATGAGATCCTGGAAATCGTGGTTGGACAACGCTGCTGGTATCACCATGATATTGGTGTGGTCGGACGTTGGATGGCAACCTAGATTGAAGCTGCGGATCATTTGATGGTAGCGAAACGGGTTTAGGTAATCTATCAGCACCACTAGGAGCTAAACTTGATGGATTCACGCAAGACCTGTTTGTCAAATATACACTTTGGTTTGATTCACTCAGTGAACAACTAACTTTATCTCCTGCTTCTGACATTTTATTTTTATCCTTTTTACTATTAGTAGTCCCAGAAGAGCTACTGCTTTTTTGGTCTGAGACTTTTTTAGTATGAGCACTTTGGATATTTTTCAGCATTTCTTCCACCGTATTCACACTTTGTTGTTTGCTTTTACTTTTGTCAGGTACCAACCCAGATTGTGGTGTTCTCATCTGTGATTCTAACCTCTTTTCATCCACCTGCTCAAAACTAGACTTCCTAGACATTTTAACAACCTTCGAATTTGTTTCCGTATTTTTAGAACTCACATTCAAAGTGGATTGTCCCTGAGTAGCAATAACTTTTTTTGAATAGTTTTGATGTGGGTTAACGGGAGTAATTTTCTCTTGATTATCATCGTTCAATGATATAATTACTTTCTTTGGGGGCCCTGAAAAATCATTTGATGTTACTGCAGTCAGAGTACGATGACTATCATGAGGATGTCGGCCCATGGTTGCCATACTTTCATTTCTTGTAGTCATGTCGGGTCGCTGGTAAAGGAAATTGGTGTATGATGATTCGAAAGTCGTAGTGGGCGTGGTGGGTATGGTGGGTGTAGTTACGGAGGGCAGTCGGTGTGTTGTCCCCGGGGATATCATAGGAGATGCTACTACGGGTTGAGGATGGTAGATAACTGGAGGGACAGGACGATGATTAGGAACATGAGAAGTGGGGTCAGGGTAAGACAGCATTGACGAAGATTGTTGAGCAATATAAGTGTTTTTAGGGGAAGGGGAAGTCAATAACTGTGAGATATAATAGCCATCTGAAGGCTGGCTGTTGTACTGAGGTGTTTTCTCCTTCACTGGACGACTAGCTGGGTTTTTATAAGGGGTCCCATAGCTTTTGGAGATGCCGCTAGGACTTGACACTTGGCTAAAAGATGAACTTGTTGGTGGAATCGATAGGTTATGCATTTTGGAGGAAGTATGACTCGCGGAATAGAGGGGAGGAGGAGGATAATGAGGAGGAGGATAAAGAGAAGGAGGAGGGTTTGAAAGTGTGGGTTGTGAGGATTGGTAGGACGTGAACGATGTATTGATGGTGGAAGCGGTAGAGGATGCTGGCAACACTACTGGAGTAGCGGGCGATAAAAGATGATGAAAAGTGTGCTGGTTGGAGGATGACTGTGTTTTTGGGGTCGACGTCAAATAAGATGCTGCGGGAGTTGAATTCGACGTTGATGATGATAATGACGATGTTGTTGATGACGGTAAAAACTGCAGGCTGTGAAGTAACGACGGATGTTGCAAATGATCATAGGCCGATGGATAAGAAAGAGAACTGTTTGAAACTAGAGGGGGTTGATGCGTCGTTAGAGAATATTGGCTAGAGTTGTTCAATATCACGGAGGAAGGTGGTGGATGGAGAAAAGAATTCATCACAGAATGTTGATGATGATAAGGGTGAGCATCCGAAGCAACTGGACCTTGAATGGGAGGTGCTGTAAGGGGTTTCAATTTTGTTAAAGATGAATAAGGAGAAACATTGTCATGCTGCTGTTGATTTTCAGAAGGAATCAAAGGTGTTGTTGAGTTATTTTCTCTCCATGGACTTTGCGAGCTGACAACACTTGAGGAAGCTGGCACCGTTTTGTTAGCGGATTTTTCCTCACTGACATGAGGATTATCTAACTGATCGGATTGTTCACACGATGATGATGATGGTAATAACGATGCTGTTAATGATGATGGTAATGATGATGTCGGTAATGATGATGATGGTAAGGATGATGACGGTAAGGATGATGTAGGTAATGATGATGTTGGTAATGATGATGATGCAGGCTGGCCATGTTTGTCAGGGGAAGTTTCTTTCTCCTCTTTATTCGAAGGAGTTCCAGAAGATTCTTTCCGTTGAGATTTGGTCATAGATGCATTGACGATGGCTTCTTCCAGTTTTCTCGAGGCAGGAATAACTTTCCGGCCAGATTTTGTGCTGCGAACTTGCAGGAAACATACATTTTCTACAACTTCATCTTCAGCATCGTCCAACTCTGAATAGTTAATTCTTTGTCTTGTTCTCGTTCTTTGTCTCGACGTGTTTTTGACCCGGCCTTTCTCATTGCTGTCATTGTCCGATTCTCTTGCCCGCACATTCGAATCAGTTCCTTTCTCCTTGATACGCAGGTCGAACGTGTCTTCAGGAGTAGTTTTAATGACGGTTCCTTTCTCCTTGATACACAGGTCGGACGTGTCTTCAGGAGTAGTTTTAATGACGGTCTGATCTGAAACTGAAAGTTCACCCGTATCCTTTGGAGCCTCTTCACAAGTCTTTTCCTTTTCCCTTTCATCTACCTGGACAGACTCTTGAGCTTCTTTAGCATTGGATAGTATAGTATCACTATCATTTCCCATTGTGACATCTCCACAGCTTTCTTTGTTGTTAACCTTTGTTGACGTTGAACCAAATTGATCAGAAGTCTTGAAAACATCCTTTCTAGCTTTTGGAATTTTACAGATTGAGGAACTCCAACCCATGCCTTTCTTCTTAGGACTAGAAATAATCAATGTTGGTAATCCAGAGGCACCTTCATTTTCATCATTATAACGTTTATGAGCCGATGGAATAAAGTCATCATCAAAGATTTGATTCTGAACTTTTCTTTTCAGAGCTTGTCGATGGGCTTTCTCTTCTCTTTTCTGCTGAACACTGGCGATCTTCATTTGGCGTTGCTGCCTGGCTTCTTCCAGTTTCCTTCTGGTTTCTTCTGTCATAGCCCGCTGCTGCCCACTCCTTCGTCTTGAGTTGTGAGGGACGTAGGTAAATTGACGCCATGAGGACTGAACATCTTCTTTGACACCTGGCAGATCTGACAAAACAATGGGAAAAAGCAAAAGATTGTGAGTGTTAGCTCGGCTTAGAGATGGCATAATCAATACAATCCATCTAAATCAACTGGAGGTGCATTGGCTTAGGAGTTAAAAGGCATTGCACTGAGACTTAAGTTTGGTGACCTTGGCGGCCATCTTGGATTTTACCTTATGGTAAAAATATGGGTTTGAATCATAAAAAATTCCAAAAAATATTTAGAAGCTAAAGCTGATATTCCAATGAATTGTCATTTATGAGATTACATGATGACATTACTAAAAAGATGACAATCCCATGTCAATACATGTTAGTTCTTGTAGAAATGACAATGGAAATCACCTTCTAATTTTCATGTTTCGAAAAAAATAATAATAACAATTTCTGACGTATTATTTCAAATAAAAGCATGATATGTTTTCAAAGACCTTGTTTGATGCTTATTTACCATCAATTATCATCAAATCAAGTCTTAGACTAAGAGTCAATGTAGTTGCTAATGACGCCTTCCATCATAATCATCGATGGTGTGCCTCGCCCCCTTTTCGCCTACACAACTAAAATGACACTTGGAACATCTTCATCATAACTATAAACAAGCTGTCTAGCTTCACCAGTCCGATTCGCCGTCTGAAAAGTCGGAATCAGAGTCCTTTTGAGGACGGACATCATCAGTATCGCTCATTTTGAAATTCTTTGTACAATTTGGTTAGTTACCAAAAACAAGCTCGTTTTATCAATAATCTGGGGTAAAAAAGGCCAATCGACGGGGAGAAGCAGTTTCGAGACTACTTTCAATAGCATGGAGGACCCGGATGTAAACAATGTGTTTAGTATGGAATTTCGACCAATAGAAAAAGTACCCCCCTCGGCCGACCGCGGCAGCGTAAGTGTTAAAGGCGGCGTGTACTGTATAAACAACCTTCATAAAATAACGATTTTAACTCAATTCCCCAAGAATCTTTGTTTTATTTGTTAAAAAATTAATAATAAGAAAGACTTTTAGTGGCGTTTTTTGAGACTATTCGTTTGCGAACGTTCGCCATTCTAAGCACAGATTTTCCTGATTTTCACCTTTGTTTGGTTTGTGGCAGCTTCCGGCCGAAAATGAAGAAAAATCGCACTGGTTTTCCATTTATTCTTAGGACAGAACCCAGATTCATGTTTTGAAACAGAAGCGAAAGACGAAAAACCGGAAAACTTGATTTTAGAAGTCTTAGCAATTGTTCTACTAGTTTTTGTTCGGCCGTGTGTCGTTTTTCATAAGATGACACAGAGGTGAATTTTTATCAAACTTTTAAAACCAATGTCGTTTTTAATGAATTATATATTTTTTAAGTGACAAGAAATTTTGCATTTTACCCCTAAGTGTTTTTGAAGAGATTTTGAATAACTTAATCTTTTCTATTGATCGCCGGAAACATCTAGGTCACGTGTGCGACATCGTAATAGTACTTGTCTGTGTGTTTATCGACAGTTCTCTATCGTTTTTGATAATAAACAGCGAGTTTTGTTTAATCTTCGAGGTTATTAACATTTTATTACATTTTAATTAGTGTGGTTCTTCCTACGTTCGCCCTTTAACACACACTTTGGAAGAAATCAAACTTAGTGACCTAATTAGCATTTGTTGCTAACGTTAGGTCTACTAATTACGCAGATTGTTTTACGAAAGTTTTCTAGATTACGCACATTTTGTGTGTCTGTGACTTATACAAATGACCCTGTTAGTTCAATAATTACATTTGGAGATAATTTATCGGTTGTGATGCTCATTTTGGTTCATTACATGGTAATATCTGTTGCTAATTAATGTAATGTATTTTTAAGAGGAAATTTAAATGGTGTCTTATTTTAATCTAATAGTGTCCCCCAAATCCAGCTGTAACTTTTTAACCAGATGTCTCTTGCTCAGTGTGATTAGATATCTAGATTCAGCATAAATTTCACTTCCCACTGATATTATATATAATATATAATTTGTAGGTGTTTAGTAAATTTCAATTGTTGTTGTTTTTGGAATTATTGAGAATTGAACAGTAGAATGTGTTTTATAATTTTTTTCATTTCCCAACCATTATAGATAATTATGTGTGTGCAAGACTATGGAAAATATTTCAGTACACTTCAACGGTTAATCTCCAATAAAAACCCAATTTCTGAACCATATTCGGCAGATCATTCGCTTTTTGGTGTTCTTGTCTCCTGTAAAAAGCGGTCACGCAAAACTCCAATGTCTCTCTGTTCCATCATTTTAGAAGGTTTTCCATATTAACCTCACCTCACTTTTGAACACATTGTCTCTAGCACAGTAAATAAAGAGATATATGGTCAACAAATTACAAATGAAACAACAGCTACACATCACAAACAGCAAACCTGTGTAATCTGAAGGACCAAACACTGGATTTTCCACCAGATATCTTTCCAGTTCAGCACTGAGTTGTATAGTCTCAATATGATTTTCCGAATTTGAAATAACAACACGTTTTCCAGAAATTCTCTTCATATTTGAAGCAATTGTCAATTCATTCAAATTCAATGGTTGCATGTTCGGTATTTTCCTGCCATTTTTTTGCAAGGGTTCGTGTGTCTTCGGTGATGAACTTCCATAGGCATCTTTGTTTTTCAAGATGTTTCAAATTGCTGCGAAAAGTCTAATCTAGCTTATGCTACCGCTCGTGTATTGTAGCTAATATTTCCAAAATACGAGTGATAAAATACTTAATCCTATTATATTTTATCACACTTCATAATTATATCGTCCTTAGTTGTCAAAGGTTCTTTAACTAATTTCGTTTCTCATTGTCGGTCAAGGTAAACTTCCGTCTGCATTTTACAGTTATCTAAAGTAGATCTATAGATGTGTTCAATGCAGAAGATATTATTTAGATAGAACCTTTAAGTTCTTTGAAAGAACCATAGATTATTAGGATGTCTGTGGATGGACCAGACAAGATGTATTTATTTAACAATGATAAAAGTCAAAGTAGTGAACAAATTATGACGACAAAGCCTTGGTTGGAGAAATGAGAAATAAAATTAGATAGCATATCTTCGTTCTTACTGTAGAAACTGTATATTTTTTCTTTTCTCAATTATATTATTGATGAAAGCTATTGGCAAATGTAGATTATTCATTATAGTAAGGGGACACAGAAACCTCGATTTATGCAAATAATATAATTTACAAAATTAAAAGCGTCTTTCCACGGCTACGTTGTGTGTGTGTGTGTGTGTGTGTGTGTGTGTGTGTGTGTGTGTGTGTGTGTGTGTGTGTGTGTGTGTGTGTGTG
>JAULCB010144311.1:0-26612 GCA_032358575.1 Dendronotus rufus | reverse complement strand
CTTCAACGAACCTTGCATTCAACGAACTATTAAAACTGTCCCAGCTAGTTCGTTGAATCCGAGTTTTACTGTAATTAAATTGCCGTGTGCAATGGCCTTACCTGCCCATGACTTCCACCAGAGAGCGTACGTACTGTCCCAGGAATGCCAGGAAGATGTTGGTGTTGTCGCTGTGGGACTGTTTGAGCAACGTGTACACACCCACCACGCAGGGGGGGCCATCCATTGGGTCCGTGGGTTTCTTGCACATCAACGAATCTGGGGACCAAGACGATGAAATAACGTATCATTATATAATTTGTAGTAAGAAAGAATAGTTTTGTGTAAGAATTGAAAAATAAGAATATGATTTGAACTCAAACAGTAAATCAACATTTTGGAAACGTAAATAAAAAGATAAGAATTGTTAAGACGATAATTCAAGCTAAAAGATAAGAAACAGAAGCAAAACTAACACCTACCACTACCACTACCATGGACACCCTCCAACCACACGCCCCCAAAAACAAACAATCATTCAACCAATGATAAAATGAATAGACGAGAATGTATAAAATCCTTACCGATAGACTTGTTGTAGGCGAGTTTGTTCAAGTTGGACACAGTAATCAAGAACAGACACAATGGGAAATGGGGTAGCCTTGGAGTTGTGATGTAAATCTGGAAATTGTTCAAGGAAAATCATATGTATAACAACTTTACATGACTATACTATGAAAAACATCAATTGTTTTGTGAATATCCTTTTCAAAGACGTAAACACACTGTCCAAAGAAAAGATATCAAACAACTTATGATGGTGAGATAGAAAAAAGAATTATGTACTGCAATAGAAAATTAAAATATCATGGTTTTATTCAATATTTTAAATCACAAGTTTAAAACATGATAACTATACTATAACAAACAGAAGTGATAAGATAATTGGAAAAGTAAATACAAGGAAACAGATTTCAGATAAAATACAATTTTTTCAACATTTGGACACAATTGAATTTCCAGTTCATATACCAAAGAAAAATATTAGCAAACTTAGTTGCATGATGATATTCAGCAATGATAATAAAAAAGGGTTTTGTTTTTTAAAAACAGAAAAACAATTATCAAATCAAATCAATTTCTTCTACCAACCACAATCACCACAAGCAAACAGCTGGCAAGAGTGGAGAAACATAATATGTAATGTATAAAGCCAGAGACAGCTGACCCGCGAACACTTACTTTCCTCATAGGATTGTGGAAACCAGCAGACTCCAAGTAGCCAGTCAGTTCGTACATCAGGGGGTTTTCCTCCTTGGGGTAAGGCTTGCTGGGGTCCTTGTAGTGCTCTTCAATGTCAGCCAGAAGGGCACTGGAAAGGAGAGAGCCTTAGTTAATTTCAGAAACAGATACCTTTGTCAATTCTTTAAACAGCAGTCTGACCTTCTAAGGCTCATCTCAATGCTACACAAAAACAATTTTCACAGTAGGAATTTTTCCGGGACCTTGGCCTTGGGGCCTACTCTTCAATTTTCTATAATGCCAAGGGATATGAAACGTCCATAACCTGGGCACAGGACCTCCGAGTTTATCGCCTGTCTCTAATAGTTTAGAACGAAATGCTCGATCCCACCCGCTGTACGATCAGGAGAAAGGAACAAATCTTAGAGGCAAGCATCCTTCCTCTCAATCGCATAACTCCAAAAGAAATAACACATAAAAAAATCATGGACAAGTAAAAGTTTTGTTTACATCATTGTACTTTGCCAGTAAAAGATCTGCTTTCAGCAGCATGAAAATAGAGCAGAAACTTACCTGTTTAGAGTTTGCAATGAACTTGCCAGGAATTTAGAGTCAAACTTGCAGGAAGTATTCAATTCATAGGCAATCTGTCTCCTCAACAGTTGCATCTGGCCAACCTGAGTAGTAGTAGTGGACAGAAATGTGGGGAATTTTTGAGTTTACAAATACAATGGGAAGGCTAAAACATCATATGATGATGATAATGATGACAAATAACATTCAGGCTCTTAGAAAAATGATTTGTTTTCGAATTTAGCGAAGAGCTGAGTGTTACCTTCAAGATGACATCCATGAAGTGAGGCCACAGCTTGGCTGTCTTGGATACTGCCTGGCCGTAGACTTTGGGGGCTTGCGCTGAATTAATTGAAAACAATAAAGAATTGAGCATTAAAGTATTGATTTATGTTAAATAATTCAAAGGATTAAATATCCAATTTTCCCACTTTCATTAAGAAAAACCAACCACACAATCTTCTTTGCTTCTCTTTATTTATATTCTGGAGTTTTTCTGGGATTTTTGGATTATATTGCAACATTTTGTGTAACTCTCTGATAAAGGCTACATAAAACAAACAAAAAAGAAAGTTTCATCTCATTGTGTCTGCATTTCAAAACTTTATCAAATTTGTTGGATCAAAATGTTTTATTTTTCCTCACCTACAATACTCTGAAGTGGATTCAAAGTACGAGAGAATTGAAGGAAGTAATCAGCCCATACTTTGTCTTTCAGCACTGTTCTTTGGAGGGAAATATGGAAACCTTGCAGGACTTTGACAATCATGAAACACAAGAGTCTGTCAAGCCCTGACAGACCAAAGCTGCCAACAGCTCTCTGAAGAGATTGAAAATGTGTAGTGATAGTGATAGTGATAACGAATCTTATATTATATATACAAGATTTTTGAAAATGATAGCGTTTTGCTTCATACAAATCTCATCTTATCAAATGTCATGATAGAAGAATAGTAATAGCTTATTCATACAAATTCACAACAAATTGATTTTTAAAAGAAATAGTTAAACGAAGAAGAAAAAGTTTTCAATAACAAAACAATGCAGAGTTGATAAGTGAGATGATGTTTAGAATTTTAATCAAAAGAAGGGTTATAATTGGCCAAATTTAAAAAAAGCTTTTCACAGAAGATGTGTCTTGTGACCGAAAACTTTACAAGACATTTAAGTTTTGCAGCAATGCTATTCTGCAGAATAAAATGTATATAATCTTTTGCAATAAACTCACATGAATCTTTTCAAACAATGTCCGGTTAGTAAGTTCTTGCTTAGTTTTACCATCATACCAAGCTTTCATCTGGTCTATATAGGCTGTTGCCCTTTAATGAAAAAATGATGATAATGGATGATGAGTTCAATACTGCAAAAAGCTTTATACAAAAGGGCATATCTTATATCATTTGATAACAGATTAAGAATTCAACTTTGAAGCAACAAAAAAAATATTTGAGATTTTTCCCCGTTTTAACATAACATGTTTATGGGAAAAGGGATAGATCCTTTATGATCTAATACATAAGAAACCTTGGTATTCGGGAAAAAAATTTAAGTTGACAAGATTTCCTCAATTTTCAGGTTCCAAGATAATAAAACTAGATAATACTTAGTGCCTTCTTTAAACTATAATAATACTTTTGACGAAAAATGCTTAGACTTTGAATGAAAATTATTTCAGTTTATAATCTTAACTGTGAAGATGTTCTAAGACTTACTTGGGATCTGTTATACGTAGAATCTCCCTGACTAAGCGTCCAATGAAATTGACACTGTTATCCACTGGAGTGAATCTTGGGATGGGGATGGCGGTGGACTGGTAAACACTCTCCCAGTCTTGAATCTACACGTGGATACAAACAAATAGGTGTTCTACTCAATTTTGGTGGCGCAAATAGAATCATTTACAACTTTTTGGTGCACTTGGTTTGTTTAAAGACATTTTTAACAAATCAAGTTATCTTATTTTAAGTCATACATCATACATCACTGGGGGAAAAGGAAAGATGATATTTTGAGTTAAAGGGATAGTGGAAAAGGTAGAACACACCAGAGACACCTTCCAACAACGCACACATAATTATTTAAATGGCCAAAGAAGTTACAAGACAGGGTTAGTGTCAGTTTGAGATCATTGCATTGGGAATGCTTTATTAGAACCATTCATATTTTGGGAATAAGACAAAATCGTAATATAGCGTTACTACCAAAATGTCCTATCTATGATAATATAATATCGGACCTTTGTTCTCAAGAAGCTGTTACATTCTTGCTCCACGTTGTAGTTGATGATACGAGACACCTCCTCCTGCCAAATCTTCAACCCGTAGATGTTGACGTAATCTTGGATGTACTCAAACGACCTTCTGAACCCGTCCATCTGCTCCCCTAGCATTTCTAGACGTGGCAGTAGTTCACTGACCTTTTAAAACAAAACAGTTTTGAGATGTCAAGTTACAGCTAACATGCAAGTTCTTTTCACAGTACGTAGTACCAACAATAATTTATTCATAGTATATACAATAACATTGTCTTTTCTTCAAATAACAATAGATAATTTTAAAAGTGATCCGTGTTAAAGTGATTACTTATTATATGATTTCCTTTAAGTCTTTTTAGCTTCATCAAATAACAAACACTTTTTAAAGATTTTGATTTTGAATTCAGTTATCAATAATAAAAAAATAATAAAAAGTAACTAAAATGTAAAGCAATGAACAGTGAAAAAAATCCTTGAATTGAGTGTTGATGCTAATAAAGACAAACCTTAGCCTTAGTGTTTATGATCAGTCCATGATGTAATGCTCTAGACACTTGCATGACCAGTTCCTTTCGGATGCCGTCCTCCAATAGCTGTTTCGGGTCAATCTGATGGAAAGAAGTCGATTCAATAGCATCATGCAATCAGTCACTGTAAATCTTATCAACAGATATTGATAGTGTGGACATCTATATATCGAAAGGTTAAAACGATCTCCTAAATGTTATCATATAATATATAAGATGCAACAGGTATTTTTATTTTAACAAATCGTGACCTTTTATTAAACGTCAGTTCTCTATCTTGAAACAGTTCCATTTGAATTTAAGCAAGTTTCCTTCTAAAACTAGAAATTTGAATATAAAAAGTTTCCTAATAGATTCTGAATGAATAGGATCCGTCCATATGCCCTCCCAAATGAAACAAATTACAAACAGATCCTTTTTATCTCAGGTCACGAAATATCCATAAAACTGTCAGCAGTGTCGTTGTTGAAAAAGAATTTGAAAATTGGAAATGAAAAATGCAGCGAAAAAAAATAACATAACAATCAGCTCATTATTTACAAGAAAAGTAATTGCTCAAAAATAAATGGTGATAAGTGCCAAGAGAACAGACCTTGATGATGCCGACTAAGGTGGTCTTCATCATCAAAATTCCCTCCGTGAAAACGGAGATGGCATGGGTCAGTTTTGCAACCTGAAACAAAAGACATTATACAATATGATGACCTCACAGTCTGTATGGAGACACCAAAAGGTAAAAAGGAAATGAGAATGAAAGAAGAAAGAAAAATGTCCAAGTATCAAACAATCAAATTATAATAACTATTTTATCTAATCTTTTCATCTCCACTGTGCTATAAAATTAATTCTTTACTCTCTCATAAAATCATATAATTGTAAAAAGAGGATGATTATCTCCTTTTTTCTCTTTGCTCTTAATTTTCCCTTTACCCAGCTCTAGAGAGAAACACAACTGGACACATTATTATTTACTGAACTGCTATCGCTTACTTCATATCTCTCCTCTAACTGGGCATATTCCTTCATTTTCTCTTTTTCCAAGCGAGTGGGAACTTCTCTGATGGAGGTGGTGAGAAGGCGAATGATTTTGGCCAGAAGACTGAACATGGTCTGGGGGATGATCTGTGGAACAAAAAGTTTCAAACTTTTTAATTTAATTCAACGTGTCCATCTCAACACAAGTTAGGTTAAACCACAGGTGGAACCTTGATTTTTTTTGCCCCTATTAAAAGAAAAGTAAGAAGACTGTTTGAGTTCAAGGACAAGAAACAGAAGTAGAATCAACCAGGAATGCCATCCAACTACACACTTTGTTCTATATGGGACAGTAGGCTACTCTACGACTATAAGTATAGTGCCCGGGGGAGTCTTTCAGCATGTCACCTATTTTCGGAGCGTGCTTATACAATACAAATAGTAATTTTTCAAGTTATCTTTATTAATCCCCTTTACTGGTATGGTTCTTCCATCCATTTTATAGTATATATGCGAAGTGAGTGTGCTTTTATTAACTTATAGTTATAGACATAGAAAAATTATAGTCCACGGACAACAGCGTGCCAATGGGTGAATCGTGTTTGGATGTGGCGTGCTTCTAGCCGGCGAGTAGTGTGTGTGTGTGTAACAACCTACGTACCTGTAGCACTTTCCTCACGTAGGCCACCAGTTCCCCAGAGTAGTACTGGGACACACTCATCAAATCCTGGCTGTTGGCTTGGTTGACCCTCATCAGTGGCAGATCTAGGGCAGAACCCATCTAGGTGGGGCACACAAAATTACAAGAGGGGGGGGGGGGAAGGGAGAATAACATTTTCAAAAGTTAGTATTATCGTTATATCAACGCCTGTTTCAACACACTTTAAGTTATCACACAGGTGGCATGTCCATTATAGAGTCGGCTGAAATAGGATTTAACTAGACGTAAGAGTAAAATTTCAAAGATAAACAAATTTTGCCTCTGCTAGGGTTCTAATTCAGGATGTCCTGAATGAATCTATCAATTGTTCAAAATCAATATTGTCACTCTAACTCTAAGAGCATTGTTATTCTAGTCACTCTCAGCACTTAGTGTAATGAAAAAATAAAGTACTAAATTATCTTTGTGATTCAATTCTTTATCTTATCCACTGTATAATTATATATTGCTCTTTATCATCCAATACAGAAGAACATAACTTTCAGGGAAACATTCTAAAGAAATTAGGTATGTAGAGAGGCCAAGACATTAGATGGCTCCTAATTAAAACAAACAAATAACAAAGACCAATCACCTTCAAAAAGGTTGCTCTCAGCTTGATGACAAGACTTGGATCTTTTTTAATCCCTTGTTGCATGTATTCTGTATAGCTGTGAATAAGTGGAAGAGATAAAAAATCAAAGAATTACTTATGGTGTTCGGTAAGTGTGTCTTCCTCCTTTACCGACTTCATACGCATCAGGTCCTCATACCATTCACCTATCCCCGTTGCAGTTTTATGTCAGAAACTAGAGTGGAATTGTTGAAAATGATACATTCTGCTCGTGGATGAGAATAAAAGACGATTAAAGTCACGTTATTACACATCACTTAACGTATGGTAAAAGTAAAAAAAAGAATTCTCATTTCGCCATGACTGTAACCAGGCATAATGGTTTAAATCAACACCTACCTGTCCATGATTTGCCAGGCGTACGACAAGTCGGCCACAATCTGGATGGTGATAAGCACTTCCTCCTTGATGTTGATGGTTCGAATCATCTGGTGTAAGTACTGTCGGGTGTCGGCTAGAAACTGCTTCACTTGCAGGTTGCTCTCCAGCTGGTGAAATTCTTGCACCTTGGAGAAAAGGAAATAAAATTTAATTTTTAACCTATAGATCTATTTTCTACTTGATGGCTACTAAATGGCTGTTCAATCAGCCGATAAAATAAAGAAAAGGGGGGTTACAGTCTTGAACTATATTTTACCAACTACCGATGCAAGGGAGTGATAGTTTCTCGGGATACACCTACCTCTTCCAAGGCCTGTATCAGCTGGACAATCTTTCTGCCAGCAGACGTGGAATCATCGTAGCCCAGAGAATTGATCTGTTTGCTCATTTCTGCAAACCAGGCTTGCAAATTATCTGAGAGAAGAATAAAAAAATTGCATTATTATTATTATCTTTTCTTTTTTTTATATTAATATTTACCTTTTATCATATTCTATACCTTTGTTGTCAGGCTCATTATCTTTTTTTTATCATTCTTGTTAATATGAAAAATTGTTCAGTGAAATATCTATAAGAGCGATATTTGAGAGGGTTAGGAATTAATATGAAGGCATACCATGACATTCATTTTAATTTTCTATCTAAAATTAGATTCAAAAGTGGCAAATATCCAATACAATGGCAACTAATTTACACACAGTACCTGTAAGTCATACAGAAGGCATGACCTTCATCACAATGAGTTTGTTCAATACTTTCATCACTCAACCTCATGTCATTCTTTCTTGAACGATTTACCTTTCATACCTTTCGGTGTAAGGTTTAAACGTCATAAACAAACTTTCGCCACTGATTTCTATCCAATGACTTCCTTTTTGCGTTCGACCTCATGTATCAAACCAACTGAAATGCTTCATGAATGTTACGTTACCGTTCTTCTCCACTCTGGTGAGAGGTTTGGTTCCAGAATAGACCTCACTAAGCTCATGGATTCTTTCCGACCCTTCTTTCTTGTATTGCTCCCATTTAGCTTCTTTCTCTCCAAGCATTTTCTTGAACATCTGATGATTACATAGAAATAAAAGTAGTCTTATTTTGCATTAGTCAAATTTAACGCAAGCTTTCAAGAATGGAGTCCCTTCAATAAAATTCATAAATTTATGAACATGAATCCAAGTAGAACCTCTGAAAAACCCTTCAGTAATGTAAGAATTGTCTGTGTAATTTTCAAGCCGGAAATGATTATTAAGAATTCACAACGCAACATTTTAACAAACTATTTTACTGTACAGGTGAAGCATCCTTGTTTGAATGAAAACCAACCTCTTTTAGCTTGAACTCAAACTGGGCGATATTCAAGAGCAGCTCGAACACGGTCAGTGCATTAAACCTGCTGTCAGTCAACACCTGGTCCCGTACTTGCTTGATGCGTTTGTTCAACTCAGCACCTGCCACAAAATCATTCATATGGTGAGAAACAACATCTAGAAGGAGAGTACGATTGGTTTTCTACTCGACAAAGTAGTATAGGTTAGCTATCCTATGGTGTATTTGAAAGCTTCAGCACAATTTAGTTACATTCAAAAGTAAGAAAAGAAGATTTATCATTGTTCAAAAATAAGAAAATGGTACAACTTCTTAAATATTTATCACAGTTGGATATCCTGTTCTTTGCAAGTGTGAAATTCAAATTCACACTGTTACAGAATCTTTTCACAAATGCTGTAATATAAACCAGCAAGTTTTCTATCTGGTAGCCTGATAGTGGGTAACCTATTGAAATAGATAATTCCAATGATAATTATAACACTAAATGTGAGCCATCATGGAAAAATAAAATAAAAAGCAACAAAAAAACCACACAAAAAAAAGCAAAAAACTATTTAAAGTGAGAGGGTCACACTCGTTACTGTTGGGAGGGAATGGCTAGCTGTGCTTGTTTGTTTGTTTGAAGTTGTTTGAAGTTGTACAGCACTTTGACAAGTCGATAGTTTCAGTTAAAAGATAAGAAACAGAAGTAGACTGTTTGTGTAGAGATCAAACATACAGATATATATACATTTCAGGAATGATGACAAATGGAAAAGGGATGAGGATGAAATATCATAATGGGAAACTTGTATTGTTAATGTTTACTAGAATTTACATTAAATCAAATTATGGAAAAAAGATTAGACCTTAGTTTGATAAACTTACTGAACAACTGATCTATTTGTTGTATATATCATCAAATCACATAAAATATAGAGCAAAGAGCAATTCATTAGGCACACATATCAGTTCAGACATTACGATTAATTTTCTCGTTGTAAATTTACATTCTATACTTCTATTACTATTGTTCTGTTTTTCAGATTGTTTCTACTTTTTTATATATCAGTATTTGATTAAGACTTTTACTTCCAAGAAGAAATAAGATTTACAATTCACTTCATATTCAACTAACAATAACAACAGTTACTTGGCATCAAAATTATATTAAACAAACAGACTTATAATATTCTAAGTGCAGTAGCTGATTTGATAGTCACTCTGGTGGGTGGAAGGGAGGGCAAGGGCAATGTGATCAAACAAATGGTGTCATAACACAAACAAAGACATATATGGATTAGAACTCTCTCTCCCTCCCTCTCGCGCTCGTACCCCCACACACCTCCCCCCCCCCCCCCACACACACACACATTAAATGGCTTTCATATCAATGGAAATAAGAACTTTGCTTTTGCCAAATGATGTGCACGGTAATCTACGAAGTGTCAAGAATCAGGCAGCCTACTTTTAATGCATGGAGCTTGAATGGCTGACTCACACCCCGATAATATATGATGATGATGCATCTGTGAGTTCCTACTGTGCGTGTGTGTTATGATGATGACATAAAAACATATGCAGACTGGATGCAATGCACATAATGAGTTTATGTTTCTATTCTCTATGAAGTCATACACTAATCAGATCACCAAAATATCTGAATAAAGTGATGTTTATTTACAATTGAATATTCCTATTTCTTTTCTCTAATTTTTCTCTTGAATTAGCCTTCAACATCATATTTTCTCCCCATCTAAAGTTTGTATTGGTTTACATTTCAAGACCAGAGGATTTCAAGGGAATGGGACAGAATATAACCTTTCAGTTACCTGGTTGGTTAAAGCCTATACAGAGATATAGACAACAATAGCAATGGTTAGTTCATGATGCAAGGAAAATAGGTTAAACGTTATGATCACAATGTATTTCTAACGATTGAGTCGCAACTAAAAGTTAGAACTAACTTCAAGCCAATTTAAAGGAAACAAAAAAGGACATACATAATAAGGTTTCAAAGTAGTTGATTAGTAATGAAATGGCTCTGCCCACTGACATAAAATTCAACCAACACGACTGAATGACTGAATGATAAAAAGAACAACAAGAAATATATGAAAATGAAAAGCCAAAAGCTTACTTGGGGCTAAAGCAGCTGAATGCAACATCAGCCACCTGAGGGTCACATTTCCTTCCCGTAAAACAGTCATCAATTTCTGAATGGAGTCAAGCACAAATTCCTCTTTCAAGACACCTTCCTTCAGATACTTGAGCAATGCTGGTTGAAGCCTCTCTACTTTCTGGGCATATTTCACAGACTGATAGGGGATGGAAAAAAGGGGGGAGGGGAATGATAAAACATACCAATAAACTAATAGATAGAAATGATAAAGCTTTAAAAGATGTATAAATAGTTATTTCAAAACCTTTTCAGTTTAAAAACTTTTCCAAATCGGTTCATTGATTACTATGGGTCAAGAATTACAGCAAGCAGGTGATCAGCCCACTGTGCATTTATAAATGGTACATTCTAAAAGATTACATTTTCCATCTATACACTAACATGAACAAATTAGATGTGCCCTACCAAGTAATGTATACTTAATGCAAATAAAACCAAAGCCTTACCTGCTCCCTGATATTACTGGGGGAGAGTGTGTTACTTAGAGCTGTCATTGCTGCCTTGTACGGTGCCCAGGCATCCATTAGATTCACTGTCATACCCATATAGATGCTGATTACCTGTTGGTAGAGTTAGAATTGAAATTTAATACATTTATTGGTATTAGAATAGAAAATTAATTTGTCATGTTCTGCACAGACAATTTACAATCATTACATGTTTTAGAGGAAACAATTCTATACAAAATAAAGATGATATTTCTATCTTTGTAAACTATTTGTTTATAGAATGTTCGGAAATCAATGGTATATGAGTCACAAGGGTGCAAGAAATCCGGACACCCAACGATAAGAAAGAATTTCAAAAATTTGTTTCGAAATGGTCATAATTACACAAAATTTGTTAACATTTTAAAAGCCATTACGACTAATTTTTTTATCGGAACAGGGAGGGAGATGATCAAGCAAACCAGTTAGTTGAGAGATATGTGATGGTGATGAATGCTTTGTTAATATCAATAACAAATAACTCACCCAGTTATCAGGAAAGTGTTTGTCCACAATTTCTCTCATTTTGGCTTGTTGGGAATGCAGGATATCAGGCTGTCGAAAACAATTATTGAAATTCAATGTTTATCATTTTCCCCATCAAAGACAATATCAATTATTCAAGTCAAGTAAAGAAAGAAATGCGTTGTCTATCTAAATCAAATAAACTTCAACAATGATCAAAAAGCTTTTCAAGTAAAATGTGTTAAAACGTAATAATATACACACAAAATCCTTACAATCCTGACTAACAACAGAGATACATAAAGAATCTATTTCCTCTTCTTTTCATCATTCTAAACACCTGCACAGAATCAAGTACCCCAATTCCGTAAAACAAAGACTGCTTGCATCAGACTTACCTGGAAATATAGAATGACATACAACATACTGGCTTGGGTGGCTAAGGCAGTACTCCGATGTTCCGGTTGTGGATAGGCTGAGATCTGGTTGTACAAGTCGTCTGATCTCAAACGTCCTATCACCATGTCAACATATTCTGTACTTAGTTGAACACGACTATATTTCAAATAGACAAAAGGGTGAGGATTAATTTGTCATTCACATCTTTTTTTCACCCCCACACCCTGCATAAAAATGTAATAATATTTAACTCTTTTTTCCCCCTTTTCTTGTTTGAAAAAATACTGAAACTAGCAAATCTAAATAATTGATTTGAAAAGATATAATATTACAGTAAGTAATTTGTTTACAGCATCGTATCAAATTGAAGCTTGTACATATACTATAAGTTCAAATCTAAGAAGAAGAAAAAAATGCAATAGCGACACTTTCAACGCATCAATAAGTCTGTTACTCACGAAAAGAAGGACTCTGGATAATTGGGGGGTCTCTTAGCACCTGGAGTATTCGAAAAACCAGAACTTCGTAGCAACTTGCAAACATCATCAATGTTGGAATCCCCTGCCGCTGCTTTCTGAGCACTAAGAGGAAGAACAATGGCACATAAAAAGGGGTTATCAAAATTCTTTGTATATAATCCATACAGCTATTTGTTTTCATTTCCTTTTTCTGCTCAATAACTTTGTATTTTCAATTAAATCACAAGCAATTGTAACATGGTATAAAATGAATTTATAAACTATATAGATTTTAGCATTTTAATCCAGTGTAACCCTTTTACTCTTACCTGTATCTGTAATAAGAAACTAGCATTCTTTCTCTCACAACTCCATCAATACGGGTGTCTATGATCAAGAGCATAACTCCATACAAAAAGAGAGCTTCACACTGGTGAGTTGAAAAATATAATTTGCTACATATCAAGTTTTCACGTGTATGGATCAACAAGATAAACAAGAAAGCATCTATTTAATGATGACAAAGCAAAAAATTATTATCATTTTACTTCAAACAATTTCTTTTTGATAAAAAATGTCATCATGAATGAAAGAAAATATTTTGAAAGTAAACAGATTGAGGGATTTAGACATTTACAAATGACAAATGACAATGAAACATTAACAATAAAGATTTAAGATTTTTTTTAAATTAAAATTTTCATGATGAAATAAATCAATATTGCTTTCTTTTATCGACTAACATGACTTAGATATTCAACAAAACAATGATTTATAATAAGAATTACCATAAGTTGCTTGCCATCCTCATTCAAAAGGACACTTTCCATTGTTTGTTGAATGTAAACTCCTTCTTCGAGATCCTCTAAAAACCTGACAATTTAAGAAGTAAGATATTGGTTAGAAAATATTGAGGGAACGTCTTCCTTTACTTCTTTGTCTTGATGATGTTGAAACCTCCTTGTAGGTAGAAGGACCAGTCTACATCTAGATACATAAACAATATAACAAAATACAAAAGAAACACTTGGGGCAGGAGAAAGGTTGAATGTTCAAGAGTATAGTGGTAATATCCTTGTGTGTTTCAGTTTCAGTTTCAATTTATTGTTTTTTGTTTGTTTTTAGAGTTTTACGGCTCTTCGACCTCCAAGGATCATAACAGTGCTGAAGGTTTCAATTCAAACAATAGATCAAATAAAATATTCTATAGAAAAACATTTAATGACATTTGATCATAAAATATCAAACCAATTTACCTGTTCAAATCTGTAACATATTTGTGTACACTTGCAAATGCTTGATAAAATCGTGTAAGAATTTCCAAATTGTTTTCTCTGAATTCCTCATCCAAGTCTTGCAGTTCCTATTACAAATATAAAACAAAACAAAACTATAAGAATGACAATTAATCTTTCAAAGCATTAATTAGATGGTTGCTGAATACCTTTGGAAGCTGAATCATAATTTGCTAGTGATTTTACAAATATATAACCTGCAACTGCAACTAAAACTTGCAAATGATTTGCTAGCTGAATCATAATTTGAAAACGATTTTAATTGCAAACTAAAATTTGCAATCAATCATATCTGACAATTGTTTATTTGTTCTCCTGAATTCTTATCCAGCTAATTTTTGGAATCATAATATAATTATCAATAATTGGATCGAAGACTTAGTCTAGTGTTTAGAGACAAAATGTTTTTATGATTATAACATAAAGTTGATTGAAAATTCAATGTTAGATAAATAATACAATTTCAGTCAAAGATGATATCTACAATCGATGCACTTACAACTCTAGATTCTATTTTGTTGTCAAAATACTCAGCACTATTGAAATAGCTGAAATCAGCTAGAATATCTCCATATTTCAGCTGATCATTCCTTGATTCAAGTTTGAAGACAGGTGGTACAAAATCAGCCAAGCGTAACAGCTCAGCAATAAGTGCATTTCCTCGCGAAACCAATCGCAAAATATTCTGGCCACATTGATTATTCTCTGCTAAAAAGTCAGCCATGTTTTCTCTGAAAAAGAGTTAAGAATTTAATAAAGAGAAAAAAAAGTTTGGATATGAAACAAACAAAATTTATCACAACTGTAAAAAAGTATGTGGTACATTTGGATGAAAAAACAACAACATTGAAACAATGATTAACCACTTGAGTGCTCACTTAAAATTGTTCCCTGTGTTCAGATTGGTAGATAAAAATGGCCGAAATCCCAAAATTATATTTAAACATCTTACATTGCCATTTACACTACATCCTAGTGATTACCACGCTTTAGACTTTCCTCGCCGCCATTACGATAACAAATGGCAGATTGCCAGATATAGTTAAAAAGCCGGCTTCAAAAGGCCAAGTGTCTAGCGAACGATTTCGTCCGCACCGCACTCAGCCTATAACGGACGAATTTGGCCGCATCGCACTCAAGTGGTTAAGAACAAACTATAAAAAAGAACAACAAAGTCAAAGAATAACTGAAAGAAACAATAACAGTAAGGGCACAGCGGTTTTGACCTTACAACTGGCAAAGGATGTTAAATATGAGAGAGGTGAGGACGATATCCAATAGCTGGCACTGTATCAAAACAGCACACTTTGTGATACAAATATCTACAAGACTTTCCTTTCTCTGTGTTTTGTCAAATCCATGCAAGATCTAAGAGGAGCCCATAAATCTGTGTTACTGACTGTGTTTTTATGCGGTGCCGCCCCCTCGCAAATATCAATACCAGATTTTCGAAGAAAAAATTATCTTTATCGGACGTGATGAAGCATACATATGCCCCGAATCTTAATTCAAGAAAAGAAAACTTACCACTCTGATAGTAAATTCGTTTTTAATTAAACAGAATCTATTCCTAATTCACATGATCATTACGGGAACGAAAACACCGGAGTAACCTCCCTGACTCTGTGATGACATCTCCGCCCACTATTCTGTTTCCTGTTATTAATTTTGAACATTTTGAAGATAAGTTGCAGTTGCAGTGACTTCCCTTCTTGCAGATACTCATGCTCTCCGTTTGAAAGAGAGCCGCTCTTGGGGAATTGGGGAATCATCGTGTGAAACTACTTCTTCAGATTTAGGAACGG
Source organism: Dendronotus rufus (assembly GCA_032358575.1). NCBI lineage: Eukaryota > Metazoa > Mollusca > Gastropoda > Nudibranchia > Dendronotidae > Dendronotus > Dendronotus rufus. The sequence continues at coordinate 10,947 of JAULCB010144311.1, read as the reverse complement.
TGAGAGATCTTTCCGTACATTATCTAAAGCCATAAAATAGCTAGAGGCAGGACCTTGGCTTATTTATTTTAGATCCGTTACTTTTTTTGGATTAAGAGGTCATCCACAGCGACTACTAGAGATCTATCGCTGGAGATTTAAAGATTTTCACTTTCGTTAATTCCTCTATTCTTAGAAGCCAGTTAGGAGCTCATCCTAGCTTTATTTCTAAGCCAGAACAATTCTCTATTGGTATTGTCTTGTAGCCTTACTTATAAGATTTGCTTGACTTTTACATCCACACATTTAGAAGTCCCATTCCTTTTTTGTTTGTTTAGATTACTATAGATATTTCCCTTTATTTGACAATCTTCCCTGGTGCCAGTGTTACAATTACAATGTGCTCACTTATCATCTCATCATTTTGCTAACAAAAATTGAATACAAAATACAAGTAATATTGATATATCTAAGTCTAGCCATTTTAATTTATTACATCTATGGTTCCACTCCGTTCCCACAGTGTAGGGAAACCGATGAAAATCGTCTCAGAGAGCGTTTTCCTACTAAATTATAAAAGAAGACACCATTCGACACACCAAGCGGTGTGCCAGATAGCTCAGAGTTATTCGGCACACCAAGCGGTGTGCTAGATAGATAGAGATCGGGGTTATTCGGTATTCGGCACGATAGTGGTAAATATTATATATATCGGAGTTATTCCACACGTCGATGGAAGATGGATTATATATTCATTATTCATTAATACGGTTGTTTCAAGCGGCCATAGATGATAGATGGATGGATGAATAAACACATACAAGCTAGTATGTGTGCTTAAATTTGGTTTTTAAAAAAAAATTCGATGAGATAATGATATCTTAGATCGGAGTGCTTATTCCTGCCGGTTTTAGGGTTAGGGTAGAAAGTAGAGTTATCCGTTGGCTACTGAGTCGGATCGCGAACGAATAAACGAATAATCTATTTATAGTAACAAGAATGGTAGGGAATAAGAGGGAATCGGTGACGTCATCATCTACAACTCTAGTAGAAAGTCTCTACCAAAATTTTGGTTCTGACTGTGCATGCGCGCTCGGTGTGCCGAATAACTCGGGTTTATTCGGCACGCCATCGGTGCGCCGAACGTCACTTCGATTATAAAATTGGTCAAATGTAGGAAATTATTTGAAGATGAGCGCTGCATGCAGTTGTATAACTCAATTCAATAGGTTTAAGGATTTGGACATGCAACACAACATTTTGCTCTGTAACTCATGGACATGTAGACTAACACAGCATTTTGCTCTATTGTGCTGAGATTAAGAAATCAAATTTGAATCTTCTGTCAAAATATGCCTTAGTAGTGTCTCTGCTTTCATAAAAATAAACTTCAAGCTGGTGTAGTGTTGTGAGGAGTTTTAACCTTTGAATTTGTCCATCTTATATTGTTTCGTTTGTTTTCCAACAATACAGTCTCAAGCAGTTCTGCGAGATTTTAATCATGGATATCAGTCCAGGCAATCTAGAAGCCATGGCAGGCTACCTGCAGCAAACTTTATCACCTGACACAGATATAAGAAAGAATGGTATGTCCACTTCCACTAGATTAAGAATCATTCATTGAGATGCTGTACTTATTATGATTCACCTTTTTATTTCCCCCAGATACCTTGCAACAAATGTTTGCTTTCCTAACTTTGTAATTTGAGATTATTAGTTTGATTGAGCGTGGGTTTTACCTGCATCTCGTATAATGATTACAGTCTGTAACTCTTTGATTTAATTCAATTCAAAACAAGATAAATCTTCGAATCTCTCACTGTTATTGCATGTAATTAAATTTATGATATTGAATTTTATTTATGACAACATTAGAAACTTTATTACAGAATTCTCCTTTAAAAGGAAAAGGAAATAACCCAATGTATGTCTCATGCTTACAATTTCTATTGTTTTCAGCTGAAAAGTTTCTTGAAACGGTTGAAGCCAACAAAAACTACCCTTTACTTCTGCTACATTTAATGGACAAATCTGAAGTAGATCTTCATGTCAGAGTATCATCTGCAATCACCTTCAAAAACTATGTCAAGAGAAATTGGAGAGTGGTGAGTTAGTTTTATAGCTATCACTTATCTATTTTCATTTTCTGTTGTTTTTTGCCATTAATTTTTTATTGAGGATGAAATGATTTGTCACAATACCAATACAAAATTTAATTTTGGTGTTACTTTTTGAAAGCGAATAAGAAATCCAGACTATTTATCCAAGAATTTAATGTTGTAAGAGTCTCCGGGGAAAAAAAGAACATTTATTTTATTTTTGTGGTTTGTAGTATTATAGGGAGGGAAAGATGATTTGAAACTTGAGATACTGAGCAGTAATATTTTATATTGGAAAAATGACAACACAGCTGGTTTTGATACATCATACTATAATGGAGCTAGAGGTCAAATGTTCAGTCGTCAAAGGCTTTTTAAGCAGAGGCTAATAAGTTCTGTAAGAGTTTATATTATGTTATTCAAGTTCTAAAGGCGACTGCCGTCATGTTTCGAACAATCGAGAGACCTGCTACATTTTACTTACAATATCGATTTGAACCTAAGAAAACAACCAAGACAGTTACAGCAATTGGAAATTCTATGCGTTGTGTGAAAATGTGGATCATGGTCCAGTACCCATTTCGATACAGTGTGCGCACATTGTCATGCAATCTGATATGAACATTACTGTTGAAATACTATGATGATATCTACAGTGTCAAAGGGTTCTGGCTTGTTTATGTAATGGATTGGGCACTATTTTGACTAGGTTGTTGATAGAGATACATGAATTGATGCATTTCAGGTTGAAGGTTTCCAGGACAAGATTCATGTAGAAGACAGAGATGCCATCAAACAATACATTGTGGGACTTATGTTGAAAAGTCCTGAGCAAATTCAGAAACAGGTACATATTGTGTGTTTGTGGCTGGGGGCGATTAGTAATAATGAGTCATCATTATTTAGTGTACCCGGACCGGAAGATCAAGCATCCATCGTCCGAGGAGTAGAATCGCCCAGATGATGATAGCGATTTCTAAAACATGGTTGGGAGGAAAATGTGATCTATGCTTACCGGTGATGCCATGTTTAAAAAGAAATTCTTTTTATTGAAAATGTAACAAATTACCACTTCTTTTGACTTTTTTTTTTCAAAGTGAAGATAATTTCATTCATTCTATTACAGTTGAGTGATGCCATCAGTATCATTGGCAGGGAAGATTTCCCTAAAAAATGGCCTGGCCTTCTGACTGAGATGATTAGCAAATTCCAGACTGCAGACTTTTACATCATTAATGGTGTTCTTCGCACAGCTCACTCCATCTTTAAAAGGTAGTTTTGATTTGTGTCTCTTGTTTAAGATATATGTTAGATATATGTCACGTATTTCAATACCATGTCTATTTCAAAATTCAATGCAGCTGTTACACAATAGGAAAGCACTCTTTTATTCTACATTTTGGCTACACCATTTTCTTTGTGATTTTGTGAAATAGCATAAGAATGGCATCCATTTCAAAGTGTACATTTCGTAAGTTGTAAAAATTTCTAAACTTTTATATTTGTGGATGGATTATATTCTTTCTTTTTTTTAACAAACCATGCACATGATATTTACATTCTTTGATAATGCTCTTTTTGTTTTGTTCAGATATCGTCATGAATTCAAATCACAAGAACTTTGGGAGGAAATCAAATTTGTACTCGATAACTTTGCAGAGGCTCTGACAAATCTTTTTAAGGTAATCGACGTTTAATTGTCATCACAAATGGGAAATCCATCTTGATCTTGGTATCAATCTCTTCATTGCATATATCTCTTTTCCTCTTCTGCAATACATTTAACAGCAAATTTTGCTTCGTTCCTTTATTCTTAGATACCTCTCTCCTTTTGTCATTGATGGTGAATATTTGTGATGAGTGTGATTTTGTTTCTAAGATTAAAAGCTATAAATCGCTCTCATAAAATAGTCATCTCCATGTACCTTGTAATCATTTGTAGAAATAGTTTGTGTTTAGTGTCTCCTGGCACCTTTGATTTTAAGTACATGAGAATTTTAAATTCAATAAGTTTCAAATGTCCCTTTTTTGCTTCTTTCTAATGCTAATGGTTCTGCAAAACTTTTAAAGTATATTATGTTTCCTTGTATGATTGATGTATTCTTGTAATGTAATCATTTTTAATTTTTATTACCTTTGCTCTTTCACATTGTTACAGGGAACCATGGATTTGGCCAGCACGCATGCAAGTGATCCTAAAGGCCTGAAAGTCATCTTTAGCAGCATTCTTTTGATCTGCAAAATATTTTACAGTCTCAACTTCCAGGTATGAAAGCACTCAACATTTTAAAGAAATTCAATCTGATCTTAATTTGAAATTCCCATGGATTTTTAAAATCTTTTTAAAAAATAGATTGAAAATAACTATATGTTAAGGCTTTGTAGGAACATGTGTTTTCATAATATTTTGAAAAAGAACATTTCCATATTTTGAAGTGATATTATGATATACAATATTTCTCCATAGGATATACCAGAGCACTTTGAAGACAACATGAAAGTTTGGATGGATTTCTTTCTGGCTTTACTTAGTGCTGACAACAAAATCTTGGAAACAGGCGTATGTACCTTATATCTAGTGTAATTGTTTCAAATAGTTATTGTTATTAATAATTTAAGATTAATGTTAAATGTAAGGTCGCCATTTTTCAGACCATGGTGTGATTCTGTAATTTTATCATTTTAATCACACCACCTACAACTTTTGAAAAGCTTGGCCCAAGGCAGAAATGCATAGCGGCAAGCAAAAAATGTTTTTATTTATTTTAATTAATTACACTTAGTAAATCACTTCTAAATAAATAAGTTACTTCACTTTCCTTTTTGATCCAATGACTGCTTGGGCTAGATTTGGTGGTAGATTAGTGCGGCAGAGATCACTTAAGGGTTTGCATTGGAATAAGTGGTGGCTGACTGTTTTGTGTGCTTATCTTTTCACTCTTCTCAGGATGATGAGGCTGGACTGTTGGAACAAGTAAAATCTCAGATTTGTGACAATGTGGCGTTGTATGCTCAGAAATATGATGAAGAGTTTTCATCACATCTGCCATTATTTGTGAAAGCTATTTGGGGGCTCCTCATCAGTACAGGACAAGAAGTCAAGTATGACCTGGTCAGTGGCTTTTTAAACCATCATCAACAACACCACCACTAATAAGAAGTCTTCTTCTGTCCAGAGTACCTTTCTTTGTAATATTAATCTGTTTTGTGTATAAAGATATTCTAATCATTATTACCCTCACAGCCAATCCCTTCTCTAAAGAGTCATGGATCCCATTAGCCGACTTCCATTACTTACATTTTGCCATTGACCAGAGGCTACATCATGACGACCATGATCAGTGCTGACAATTTGTTCTTCTTCTATCTGCATGAATTGACTTGATGATCTCTTTTTTGGTCCCTTTTTGGGGACGAAATTTTATCAGTGGAAGTGGAATTATTGTAAGGGTGTATATCTTTCAGATTTTCTCTGGATTTCAGATTTGTGTCACTTTCCAAGTGGTCTGTAAAGTCATTGTTTTTGTTTCCACATTTCATTGGGATGTCAAATGTTTGAGATTACTTTTTGATTTGCCATTTAAACCCCTGTTATTGTTACTTTTCTCATACCAGTTGGTGAGCAATGCAATTCAGTTCCTTGCTTCTGTAGCAGAAAGGCCTGCTTACAAATCCCTTTTTGACAGCACTGAGACTTTGGCCAGCATCTGTGAGAAAGTGATTGTTCCTAACATGGAGCTCAGAGGTAGGCAATTGGATTCTGATTTTTTTTTTTTTTTTTCTCTTATGATTTGATAATTTGTTGAATTAGAAAGAGTGAAAGTCACAAAGGTTGTGATGTTAGAAGCTCATTTGAACTACTACTTAATGCGTTGTTGAAACACTAGATAAGTGTATCATATGAAACAGTTCTTTTATTGTTGGTGAACATAGTCATGTACAGTAGTTTTTTATTTTTGTTACAATCCTGTAGTTTGGAATGCAAACTTAAGTTCTGGAGACCTTTTTTCTTCTTTTGATATTGAACAGAGGCAGATGAAGAATTATTTGAGGACAACCCAGAGGAGTATATGAGAAGAGACATTGAGGGATCTGGTAATATACATTGCACTTTTCTGTGTTTCAAATTCAAATATTACCTAATTTGTTATATCCCTAATCATTTTCTGTTTTTTCTTAATTTGTTTTCTTCGTACCGACATTGAATTTCTGCATAATATGATCTTTTTAAAGAATTTTATGAACTACATAATATGAAAACAGTGGTTTTATTTTAACAGTTGTTTTCTTCTTTACTGGTAAAACGTAGCACTTAGTGACATAAGTCTCTCACAGATTAAATGTAACCAATAAAATTCACCTAATGTGTGTAAAGATTATTTTACTCGTTTAAAACTTGTATTACTTTCTTTCTCTGCTACTAGATGTGGATACAAGAAGAAGGGCAGCATGTGATCTAGTCCAAGCACTGTCCAAATCATTTGAGGGGACTGTCATTGAAAACTTCTCTCGCTATGTGCAAGGCTTGCTGAATGTGAGCTATTTTTTATAATTTGACTTGGATAAAATCACACATTAATTGTATTTTCTTTGTATGCGTACATTTAATTTTCAATTTGATGATTATTGTGATAAGATTTATTGTATTGTTCCAATTTATTCCATATTATTTCTTTAGCAATGTTATTCACATTCTTTCTTGTAAACATTCCTATATTTTTTCAAACTTGATTCTGAATAAGTTATTTATCTTTCTCTTGATAAGGAATATGCCAAAAACCCACAGCAGAATTGGAAGAATAAAGATTCTGCCATTTTCCTGGTAACTTCATTGGCTGCCAAAGGTCAAACACAGAAGGTTGGTGTCTACTGAAAAAAAAGTCATTAGTTTAGTATATTTGGCTGAACTTTTTCTAGACGTGCTAGGATATATTTACATGTTTAGTTAATTGAAACTACATATCTTTGCTTTGATATGATTCATTTGGGTTTGTAAAATTGATGCTGATTGTGTGTAAGATTGGAACAAAGTAAGAAAAACAGATATATCAAATAGTATTCAACATTGAAAGGTCTTTGTGCGCTCAATATATTATATTTATTTTTGTACCTTTCAGAAAGGGGTTACTCAGACAAGTGAGCTTGTCAACATCACTGATTTTTATCAGTCTTATATACTACCTGAACTCCAGTCTGATGAAGGTATGTCCATTTTATATATTTTTTCACTACCTTAACTTAAAAAGAATTTCCATTACTGCTTTAATTCACTCTTATTTTTTTTAAGCCCTAAACATTATTTGCCTCACGCTTTATTTGTTTGTTTTGCTTTCCGTTTTCTTATGTCTGTTTACGCTTGATTAGAATGATTAAATCAGCATTTCTCTTAAGATTGAATTATTACTTAGTACCTCATTCCTGATAGTGATTTGCTTCTTTTGTAACATTACCATGTATCATTTTCTTTTCTTTCTTTCTTTTTTAAAGTGACAGCACTGCCTATTTTGAAAGCAGATGCCATCAAATATTTGATGGTTTTCAGAAATCAGGTAAGTGCAGTTTTAAGTTTGATCTGCCTTAGCTAGAAATGATATGATAGACAACATGTTGATGAAAATACAATTCATTCCTATATATGCATACGCTTTCAGTACTTTGTAATTTGATAGTTAATTTCTTTGATTTGAGGCATTCAATGATATTCATTCTCTTTCAGTTTCCTCCAGAAGTAATTCAGGCTGCTTTGCCAGCTCTGATTCGTTTCCTGCGTGTAGATCCTGTTGTCATTCACACATATGCTGCTCATGCCTTGGAGAGATTATTCATGGTCAGACATAACAACAAGCCTGCGTGAGTTGACTCTAAGTCTTGTCGTTTTATTTTTTTACACAGAGATTTTGAAATCAATTTTGTCTGCAGATTGTAATGTTACATGATTAGACCTTCCGAAGAAAAAGTTCTGATGTTCTTTTCAAGTTTGAAAGAAGTCAATCATTCGTCTTTTTTTCTTGGATGATTATTTATTGCGGTTGACATGCCTATGAAATTGTAGACCATTATCACTTGTTCAGTTGAATTATGTTAATTTATTTTTGAAGATATTTTTAAATAATGATATTTGCCATTTTCAGTCTATTCTCTTCCGATTATACTTAGTGATACTTATTGATTTCCCCCAACCACTCACAATTCATATTATTTGATGCTGTGGAATATTATCCTGATTCAATTCTTCCTTATTCAACAGTATAACTCAAGAGTTGATTCAACCAATGGCTGGAGACCTCATGAACAATTTATTCGCAGCAATGGAAAAGCCAGGCTCTACGGAGAATGAATACATCATGAAAGGTTGAGCTTTTTTTTGTATAGAAAGTATCACAATTACTGATTTCGGTTGTTGATTATTCTAATTCACAGAGTAACAAAGTATAACACTGACCTTTTGGAAGATCTCTTATTGATGAGCATTTTCATTTCAAGTTTAAGCTGCAAAATAATTGAGGAAAAGCAAGTAAAAAGACTTTCTTGGATTAAAATGCTGGATATATTAAATTCATGTATTCATCCAGACAAGGATACATCATGCATGTTTCATGAAGCTAACAACCGGCTATGTTAACTAGCCTGTAAATATTCCTACTAACTACCCTTAGAATTCGTGGGGGGGGGGGGGGGGTTGATTATTAAATAAAGGTCTGGACGTGTTCCCTCCGGTTGTCTCTGTTCTGGGTGGCTCCTCCTGTCCTGTCTCGTGTGGGCCATCTCTCTTCATCTTTTTCTCTCTCTCTGTGTCCTATTATTTTTTATTTTTCCCCTCAACTTTTAGATGTTATTATCTGCTCTTGTGTTTAAATATTCTTCTACCCCCACCAATTAATACCATTAAATTCGCTTTCACCTGATGATTTCTTGTCTATTTTTCAGCTGTGATGAGAACAATGTCCTTACTTCATGAACACATCGTACCTATGATACCACATCTGCTCGCAGGATTAAAAGCCAAACTTCTCCTTGTCAGCAAGGTATTGGGTTGTTGTTTTTTTTAATGCTTTTTTGTGCGTCTGAATTTAATTTGCTTTTTTTTACTTCCAAACTTTGGGGGGAAAATTAAAGACAATTAGTCTAAAAAGATCTTAGAACTCAAATGTAAACTTTCTTTTATTTTTATACTTTTGTTTAACAGAATCCAAGCAAACCTCATTTCAACCACTACCTTTTTGAATGCCTGTGTGTGTCCATTCGGGCATCGTGTAAAAACCACCCTGAAGCTGTGACCACATTTGAGGAATCTCTGTTCCATCCATTCACAGAAATTTTACAGCAGGATGTCCAAGGTAATATTTGTTTTTCTTGTTTTTCCACATTTGAGAGTTTGTTTTGTTTACCATTTTAAACAAGGTGTTAAGTGGGAAAATCTTTGAGCGGCTGGTTGGAAAGTTTTACAAATGGATTATACTTATTTTTCAACTTTAAAAAAGTCATAAAAAACACTAACTTGTAAACTCTCAGATGAAAGGAATTATAATGATGAAATGGATTTATCTACCTACGAATGTATGTAAGAAATAAATGGAAAAAATGTTCATCTTCACATGTAGCATTATCATTTTTCTTGAATTGAAAAATGTTGGATTTCTTCTCTCTCTATTTCTGCATGTGTGTGTGTATTTCGTTCTGACAATAAAATAGTAATGAAATCTTAATCGAGATTAAAATTCATTCTTTTTCCCCTACAGAATTCATCCCTTATGTGTTTCAAATTCTATCAATGCTGATTGAGCAATACAGTGGGAAAATCCCAGACACTTACATGAGCTTGTTTCAGCACTTGCTTGCTCCAGTTCTGTGGGAGAGAGCTGGGAACATCCCACCTTTGGTTCGACTCCTCCAAGCCTATATTCATAAAGGGACTGACCAAATTGAAGCCACTCAGCTGGTAAGCTTGTCAAATTTCAATTGGTCATCCTGGAAATTCAATACCTTTCAAAATTGCTTTTAAAAATCTAGATCTATTCATTTATCGTATGTTAGTGTATTGTGTGGATGAGATCTGGGTATTTTTTCAAGCTGGGTTTTGAGGGAAGCAGTATTTGTGCGGACTACAGTCAGCTTTGTTGCATGTATAATGTATACCTTATATGAGCAATGATCACTAATCAGAAATTGTCTAGCAAGTTATAAATAACATGTCGGTGGATGAATAATAAATGGATTTCTTTTTTTCAGAGTGGCTTGCTTGGTGTGTTCCAAAAACTGATTGCATCCAAAACACATGACCATGAAGGCTTCTATCTGCTGAATTACATCATTGAATTCATGCCCAAGTAGGACTTCCATATGTTTACTTAAGTTGTATCATGACTTTTGTTAGGGGGAGCTTCCTCATTTTGCATGTTTTAAAGATTATTTAGGAATACAATTCTGAAACTATTGTGGATACCTTTTGTGTTTAAAGATGTTATTGATCACTGATTGTTCTGGCTTTCTTCTGTTATGGATGAGATCTCATTCAAAATGTTGATGTATTGTATTCTTTTTCTCCTTCTTCAGATCAGTTGTGGAGCCTAATGTGAAACAGATTTTCATTCTTCTCTTTCGACGTCTGAACAATTCTAAAACAACCAAATATATTAAAAGTGAGCACTTTTTTTCTCTCCACTTGTTCTGTTATTCTCAAGTTCCTTACTTTAATTTTGTTCCTAAATTTGAATGCCCCGTGTGGGGTCCGAGGTTTCTCCCCAGGGAGGATGCAAGAATAATCCCAACGTGTGCTTACTGCGTGTCGTAAGAGGCGACTAAAAGGGTGTTGCTGTCCATTGTTTCCGCTTCTCTTCTTGGTTGCTGTGGCGGCATCTTGTCCCCCACT
>JAULCB010143200.1:0-16801 GCA_032358575.1 Dendronotus rufus | reverse complement strand
CCCCCTCCCTCTCCCCCATCTCTCTCTCTCTGTGAACTTTTCTCAAGTTAAATGTCTCTATTATTCACTCCCCCAAGAAACAACAAAAACAAAAAAGCAAACCCGACAACCAACGATAACAACCCGGCATGGGACCCAGCACGTAGGTACTAGACTGAACTCGACGTTAACTGGAAGATTACGACGATGACCTTGGTCGGATGGTACATCTATTAATAATAATATGGCGATTGTAAGGAGATGATCGTCCACATAACATCATATTATTATTGTGATAATATTACAGGACATAGATAATGCTATTCTCCATTATTAAAACCTCGAGTTGGGTAGGGTGACACGACCAGGAACTCGATACTCGAACACGACAGGATAAAGAAGAGGGCAGGACATTGGACACTGAAGACTTGACGACAGGATAGTTTTTGGGCATGTGGGAAGCTTGTGTGAGTGCGTGTATGTAAGTCTGTGTTAAGGAGAGGGGTCGATCGATACATATATAGTATAGAGAAAGAGCGTGAGTGTGGGTTCTGTATTGGTCAAGTGGTCAGGGCACTTGCTTATCACTGGTAGATTTCACATTTGAACCTCAGCTGAGGCGACTTTTTAAGGCTTTGACTCTGGTCATGTGTTCCAGTCATGTTGCAGACACATTATAAAACGAGGGTGCCGCCTGTGTTATATCCTGGAATGTGTTCAAACGGGTGTTTATCATACACAGGGCCGAGTGTTTGAGTCCTATCGGAGACGGAATATATCACAAGTGTCGTTCCACCTGTGTGATAATGATAACCGACCATCGCATGAAACGGCCTGTTCACAGTTTGTAGTTGTACGCCCTTTTAAACACAGCAAGGTTTTATATTGAAGGGTGGGACCTCCATAATTATAATAAAGCTCGTTAGTGTTGGCCTTAACTGAACACTAGAAATGCGGTACTTTAAACCGCCATCTTTCTTGCCAGCAGGTCCAACAATATTACGAGGGAGACATTTATTACACACGTCTCTGTTTATCTCCTAGTCAGTGTCAAAACGGACCCCCAAAGAAAATGTTTTGAAAGCAGTAAAGATAAGGGATTAGCAACGAAAACATCGTTTGTAGCCTGGCCTGTGTTATCTATGGACGTTGGGGATTGTAGAACACGGTTGTTGTTAACAGACAGTGATGGGACAAATCTAGATGATACAGTTCCGTTCTGCGTTCAGGAATTTATGACTACACACACCGGGCTGCATCGCAACACCTATTGGGAAGAACGTTATACAATAATTATCATAAAAACGCGTACTTTGTACTACAAATGATAAATGATATTATTTTCTCATTGAAAATTTACTTTACATCGGCACTTCTATTCAGTGCGTTGTAAGTACTTGTGATTCTTAGGACTACTAGATTGGACCAATTACAAGAGATCAATTCAATCTGCCGATGTGTGAACACAACAAAAGCTCTAATTCAGAAGTAATACGAGGTCACATTACCAGTACCAGCCACTTTCAGACTAAGTATCAGACAAATCCAAGGGCTCGCTTTGGCCAGTCGTCCAGCGTTCGTATGTAGACACTACGAATAAAGACCACGTGGACGATTGGCGATTGATTCCTGCCTGAGCCAACTTTGCTACGTCTCTGACTTTAATTCTTGTATTCAAGTTCTGTCTGACTACAAACAAAGATGACTATATGGAGAGGGGAAACTGGCCCCTTGGCCCTGTTAATCACCTTCTGCACATTCATTTGTTACTCGCGGCGGTAACTGCAGATTTTCTCTCTCTCTCTCTTCCTCTCCCCAGTCTCTTTCTGTCTTTCTCTTCTCCCTATCTTTCTATATCTCTCTCTCTTTATCTGTCTGTCTCTCTCTCTCTCGCCATCTACAATGGAGTCCACTTAAGATAAACACGCTTAAGATAAAACCCCGCTTATAATATACCACTTCGCCCGGTCCCGTTTTTTTTCTTCTTTAAGTCAACTAATCAAAGTCTGGTTTATATAAACACGGATCGCAGTTCATCCGCTTAAAATAAACTTTTTCTGTGGTAACCACTATATATGACCATATATGAGTGTTCATAAATTCAGGTCACCTGTCTGTTGAGTTTGAAAAAATAAAAACCCACATAAAATGAAATAAAACCCCTCCAAAGAACCCACTCAATATAAGAAATAGGTCTAACGTAAGGAAATGGGAACCACGCATGCCATTTTTGTGGACAGTGGAGATTATTGGACTTTTACCAACCCCTAGTTTTGTATTGATTACTTGTTTCCTTTGAAAATGGTTAAGATAAACCTCGCTTAAAATAAACCCATTGGTCCGGTCCCAAGGAGTTTATCTTAAACAGACTCCACTGTACCTTTCTCTCTATCTATATCTCTCTATGTCTCTATCCTCTCTCTCTCTCTTCCCCCTCTCTCCATCTACCCCCTCCCCCCTCTTGTATCCCTCTTACCTCTCCTCTCTATTTTTTTTGTAGTAAAGAAATCTCGAGCACATTCTCACAAGAAAACAGCAATCTACAAAAATTAATGAAACACTTTTTTGTTCTCTTTTATGTCAAGATTTGGTCTGTTTCACTAGGTATTTCGTTATTTCTTGTAATCCTTTAAAAATGTATTTCGAGGTTTAAAGCGCTTCTGATACAAAAATCACTGATCAACTTAGCAACCGCTAAATGACCTATTTATCAAAAGGTAGAATAACTCGCACCGATGTTTGTTAGTTTGTTTTGAGATATTTTTTATTGTCTTAATTCTTCAATAATATTATGATGTTATTCTCTCTATATTATAATGAATATTTGTTCATTGCTATCCCTCTCCACTCACGCTCATTCATAATACTAACTACTAGAGTACACGACGCATTATAAACAACACACTTCGTTCTCCTCCGCGACTGACCGCTGCAAGATGAAATTAGTCGGCCCACAGGCAATAACATAGCGGGGGGGCTTTTTATATAGGGGATCGGCAGAAAGCATCCCCTCTCTATCTCTCCGCTACAAACCAGAGCTGCTGCCAGTGGGATAATCATACTGAAATGTGTTATCTTATTTGGTTGATTGCCATTCATGGTAACAGTAACATTAGGAACAAATGACATATTTTTTGTAAATATTTATTTCAGATCCGATCTTGATAATATCATGTAATGTTTGGTCTATTGTTTTCTTGCTATCGATCCAGTTATGTAAAGCGCGCATAAATGATGTCACAATTATTACTGTGAATAAAAATAAACAAACAACAACAAATAAACAAACTAGCAACTTATTTTGAAAGATAAATATTTATTGCAGTGTGTAAATAGTGTAAAAATGTGAACACATAAATGTCCATCAATATAAAGAATTGCTCTACAAACTGAATTTATTTCAAACAAATTTGTTCTTTGTGTCAAAACCAAAACGACAACATTGTTATGATATGATGATGATAGGTGGGAATGATCGGGTGGGTAAAGACACATGGCATGAAAATAAGAGATCATTTTAATAATCCATCGAATGTTTGTTGCACATACGTTTCACAGGTAATCCCTGTTTAGGCAGAATGGAATAAATTATGACATTTTGGAAAATCACAATTATATTAAGTACCAGATAGAGAATATGATAAAGATTTAAAGTTATACGTTATATCTACAGAAGTTTTTCAAGACCATAATCAGGATGATTAGGGATGATGTTTGGTAGAATATCACTTTTAGTGAGCGGTCAGTCAACTTTTCTGGTCATATTCCAAGACAAAATATTGATGTGTGTTTTCTAAGAAGAAGTGAAGGATATGTGGTGATGAAAATATACTTGGAGAGAGGAATAGAAGGTTACACACAGTTCTTCAAGTTAGTGGAGCAATAGTTACCTAGTGCTGTTGTTTAAAGTCATGGTGTTAAGTGTTATGACACATTAATAATTCCATTTTGAAAACTTGTCTTTATATCCTCCATTGAAACTAATGTTACTGTTACGAATTACAGAATTGTTGGCTTTGATTGAAAATTGAAAGTTCCTTTTTATTGTGATATGATTTTCATTAAGCATATTAATGAGTCAAGTAGCTGATACATTAAAACTCAGTATATAGTTACTTTTGCACATGTGTACAGAGCATATGAACTAATGCAAATGAGAAATATGTAAAATCAACGGATGTAGAAGAAGGTGGTCAGTGGTAAGAGTAAGAGTATGATGCATGATCATGAGATGAAACATGATTCAGTTGGCAATCATTGAAAAAAGAACACGAGAAAAACCAAAGCTATTTGTGAAAATGATAGGCTATGTATTGAAAAAAAGAAAAGTGAAACAATACATTCCTTTGTGACTATGATGAGATGAGTATCCATATATCAGAGATGAAATGAGACCATACCTATATGGAATGTACTTGATATATATAAATCGTTGGGTTAGGACGGTAGTGTAATTCTGAGTCAATTAAACTGTGGCTAGATAAGATTTAGTGTAATAGTGAGGCTTCGCAGTCACACATGACGCTTGCCCTAAACTGTGTTTGCTGGTTTATAGGTTTTAATGGATTTCTGAATGTGCATTGATTATTTGTCTTGTTTTCATCCATCTCTGTCTTGTGGTAATGTTTTTGTGTGAAATATGCATATATTATTGTTTCGAGTTCAGCAGGGGTATCTTAAGTCTTGTTGACTCCTGTCTCTTTACTTTTGGTGTGTTGATGTTGTCCATTTAGTGTATGTTTGGAGTTCTTGGTTTTGTGTCGTAGGTAGTAGTAGTGATGTTAGTGTAAGTGGAAGCAGTAAGAAAAAATGATTTTTTTGACTAGAAGGATAATTGGTAAGATTTCATCTGAACACAGTAGACAATCACCTTGAGTTGTGATCCTACCCCCATTCTTTAAAATAGGGAATAGGCATATAAAGAAAGGCATAGGTACAGAAGTATGGAATAAAATGATAAAAAGATGATCAAATATTGGTCCAATATTAAAACTGTTTATGCAGGAACATAATTCAGAATTTTGGAAGTGTAACACAGATTTTATGGGGAAAATGGACCCTGAATCGATAAATGGAACAAAACTTATCTTTCTCTGAAAATCAAAAAGGCATCACACATACATAATTCATATCAATATTGTGAGATAATCATTTGACTGTTTTTGACACAATGAATATTATTTACAAGAAAAGTAAAACAAACAAATAACTGTACTGTAAATAACTTTGAAATATAAAATCAAAACGATTACCATGGCACAGATGTGTAAATGGTGCTGATGTTCGTTATGAAAAAAATGATAGTTGACAGGCTTTATTTCTGTCTTATGTTGGTGAAATAATAAATGCTTCGGTGAACACAGAGAAAGGGAATGGTTTGGAATGCTATGCTATGATGATCAGTGCTATCTACAATGAAGTCTGTCCATTATAGGACCATGCATATCTCTCATACGTTGGAATATATCCAAAGTTATAATCATACGAAGATAAAAAGTCAAGTATAATTTCATAAAGAAATCGAGGATGTTCTTTTATAGAATCATTAAATGGAAACGTTCAACTTCAACTGCTTTTAGAGAAAAATGTTTCCTTATAAAATACATGATCTTAGAGTCAGAGGAGTGAATACTCTGTATATAAATGAAACGTGGGTGAAATAAAGCTCACAGTTTGAATGATTTTCACTATGGATGACTCTGTTAATGAATTCTATGACTGATAAACAAGACTGAATCTAATCAGGTCATCAAGGAATGATGCCCAAGAAAAAAAAGCAACATTAAGAAATACACCTTCACAAAATTGAGACTGTCTATGAATGAGCTTATCTAGTAAAAGAATCCCAAAACAAAATAAAAACAAGTTCTTAAGTGCTGTGAGGTAATAATGGTTGACATATTTAAAAAACATTGCAATACGTATTATAATGATTCATTGTAATAATTGCTGCGTATTAAGATGAAGTAGGTATCCTCATTTTGAGCGATCCAATTTCTCAGAAACCCAAAAGAAGTTTGCTTCCTATAAATGCGTGTCGGCAATGTTGATTCGTTTTGTCTCGTACCTGTCCAGGGGAACCGACAGCTGAGACAGGTCATCGTCCAGGCTCCGTGAAAACTCACTGGGGCTCAGACTGCGGCCCATCTTCAGTGCATAGATGAGGTCGTCAAAGTCGAGACTGTTGGCATCGTCTATGGTGTTACTAGGACTGACGACAGCCACAGGCGGGTTGATGTACACCTGGGACGGCAAGGCACGTCTCACCGTCATCTGGCCGTAATCTTTGTCTGTACTCTTCTCCCATGCCTGAAACACAAAAAGGGACAAAGACCAAACTTCCTATCATTGCATCGGCAAGATGAGAAAAATCAAAACTGGTTGGACCCTCTCCTTACTGATTAATTTCTACATTTGAAAAAATATTGGAGCGGTTCATCATTACTTTTACTTTTGGTATCAAAAATCTTTCACTCTATTTGTCACAAATGTTCATAACAAATCGATTAAATAAAAAATCATCAAAAACTTTTCAACACATAAAGATCATACCAAATGGGCGGCATCCTTATAATAGAACTTGAATCCACACAGCAAGTAAAGCCATGAAAACTGGCTTTTGGTGGGATTCAAACCGTGATACTGGGTGTTGGGCAAGTTCCTTACCTCAAGATTACAACTACAACAGCACCCAAACCAGGAAGTAGAGATACTGATGTACTATGACCAAGACAAATATTCAAATACTATATGAATGGTATACAGTATGCCGGGACTGTGGTGTTACCTCATTGAGGATGGAGGCCTGTGATCCCTTGATGCTGTGGCTAGGGGTTTGAGAAGAGTACTGAGCTTGGTGCTGGTGCTGGTAGTCCCCTGGGTAGGCCAGCTCATTGGACACGGCGTAGGACAACTTCACCGGCCCAAACACCGAGGCAAATATTGGGTTGCGGATGATGGCCCACAGGATGAAGATGACAAGAGCCTGGAGAGGAGGAAAGGACCAGAAAGATAGGCATGGGTAGGCTAGGAACAGCGTAATCCACTTATAATCAACTCGTGGTAAAGATAAAAAATAATTGCTATTAGGCTCCGAATTGATAGTTCCGCATTAATTGATCAGTTATTATACACAAAACAAAAACAGTACCATATCTTCTGTTGAGCTGAATCTCTAACAAGCTCAAAGCTTGTTATACCTACATTAAATATATTACATATTATTAAAGTAATATTATATATTACTATTATTATGTTTAACTGTGCTGCTGTCTCATTATGTAGGGTTCTGTGCTCTGTAACTGTAAAGCACCAATGATTATTATATAAATCAATTATCATTATGTAAATCAATTATTATTGTTAAATGATCATGAGCTTTTTATCAATTTGATTATTATAATAACACCTGAAAGTCATGAACACAAGTATGGTACATCAAAAGAAGTAAGTAAACTACATGCAACATACCTACAGTTGGAACCTGTATAAGACACAAGTGTAGGTGAAAGCTTTCCACCTTAGTAGTTAGTAACTTAGAAAAGTTCTTATGCATAAAGTAAAGAAAAAGAATAGAACCAATGAGCAATACGAAGGTGAGTTCTATAGAAAAACTGATGCAGTGTTGTTGGCTACTGACCATGAGGAGCTCTAAGATGCAGAAGATAACCATCATCCACAACTTTCCGTAGATCATGTGTAGAGCCAGCCATAGCACAGACAGACACAGCAAGGCCCACACAAACAACACATAGGGTATCTCTGGGGAAACGGGAAAGAAAACAAACAAGTAGATACAGGACCTAACAAAGAAACCCCTTCCAAACCTTTGTTCAGGCTTGAGTAGTGAATACAGGAAATACTATCCCGGGGACCCTATACCTCCAGTACCACACAACTCGCCTTTCTATTCATGTGGATTACATTGTAGAGATTTAGAGCAGTATGACTTATTGATTGGAGTTTTAATGAGCATTAATAAACCGTAACATCCAAATAATAAAGCGTACCATATGGAATCAGCCTGCAGTGTAGGTTCTTGCATTTTTGCATCTAAGTGAGAGGCAACACTAAGTAGGTAACATAAAAAGTTGTTTGGTTAGCAGCTAAGTAATACGTCCAGTGTATTGCTCATAGCGCCATTCAAGGACGGGTACAGTGGGTTGATCACCTGCTTGCTGTATGTCCTGATCCATAGTATTTCCCGGCTGTGTGTGGTGATTATTGAGGCATTAACCTCATTCACCATTTAAGACTTGGCATGGAGAGGGGTGCTGACACTGCTAACGCGGTATAGATGGGTGCTGACACTGCTAACGCAGTATAAGGCATTGGATAACAAAACAAAAACAAAATCTTGTGGAATCTATCCATAAATGCCTCAATTATCAATCCATAATAATTTAATTACAGTAGGACTCTCCACATATAAAGATAAAGCACGCTGATTGTGAGAGTCCTTGAGTGTGCATATAGCTCGCGTGCACTTAGGTCTATATATAAATAGGTAGTGATCTTTCAAGTACTGTTAACGATAAAAATGTCTTGCCTATTTCCCTTACATTGTTGCTATGTAACCTTAAAACGTGGGGGATGAGCATTCAACGATCTCTCTTACTTTGAGAGCATGACACCATCCGACTCTCTGCTCCCTACCACTATGACTATAAACCAATTACAGAGGGTGGAATCTCCATAACAAATATCTATTGGAACAAAAGTCAACAACAAAACAATCCTTAAAAGCAACATAATCTAAAACTACACTAAAGGTTCTCTGTGCCTCTGGTACAATGAACCAACCACTATTAATATTAAGAATTAACAAAGCCCTTAGTTTGTGTTTTATCTATATCAGCTTGTCAGTAATCGCAATTGGTCCTCCTCCGCTAGATGAGACAAGGATGTGTTGAAATTTGTTCCCAACTCAAAGCATCGGTAATCAAAGTGTGTTTATATGCTAATTAACATGCTTATATACATGTATTGATTCCTTCAAGTAGCAAAAGGTGTTTGAACTGACTGCGACATGTTTCTATCCGGAGACTACTGTACTCCCTCACTCACCCCTGGAATTGTATCGCCCTCTATAGACATCGTCGTATGGTTGCCACTGAGAGGCCATCTGGTACGCCTTGACAAACACCACGCCAGCCACAAACATACACATCAGCACAGGGGCCAGAATACCAGCCAAGGCAGCGTACCCATTGCTGATGAAACATCTGGAATACAAATTATACACAAGGATGAAATCATGAAATATGCAACAAAATCATAAACCATCTTCCAGGCAATGGACAGAGTATGAATCGTGCAATACTACTGCAAAACTACAAAATCATGGGTCACTCGAATGTTTGTCTCACTCTGGTAATTCTGCTGTGATTAATTGTTTTTGGGTGTCAGCAATAACTATAACTACCAGCAGAAATCAGAGGGGCTGGGGCTGAGTGGTTGAGACTCGGGTTCAATCGTTTGAGTTTTTCCTTGGGCAAGAAAATTTACTCCCATTGCTTATATTCCTGTGCTGCTCTGCACATGACATGCAATTTAATCCAAAATGACAACGGTCCTTATAAAGGCAGTTTTCTCTTTATCTTTATTATGAGAAGTTGCAAGACATTCAAATTTTATTTCTATTGAGTTATGTAAAGAATCTTTTATCAAGAATATCAACTGGGACAAGCAAATGAGGCACAATGCTAAAAGCAAGTCCCCTGGTGTTTATATCATTTTCATAGAAAAGAATTTCAGTGCAGTTAAGAGTAGGTGTCCATGTCCTAATTATTCCTTAGCGCTGTAGCTACTACTGTGGCGCACCCTTTTGGTGTATGAGAGCGCTTGAGTTCACACTCATGAACCGGAAGTTAAACACGGCATTCCGTGAAGATCATAATAAAAGAACACACGCAATTCTTATCATCAGCTCTGTTGTTATTCATTTGTTCGTAACGTGTTACACTACTCACATTTCAGTTTCATCGGACACTCTGCTGTAAACCAAATCCTCAGAGACGCCGGTGTGATACTTGAAGATGTTGAAGGTGACGGCAAAGAAAATGGCAATTAGCACCAATGGACATCCTAGAAAACAAAAAGTGTAACATTTGTATTTGTATATATTGGAAGATGCTTGAGAAATTGAATTTCATAAAATCACAAAAACTTTTCTACTTTTTTTTACTCAACTCAATATTTCTAGGGAATATAGTGGATATAAAAAAATATCATGGGAGTATGCGGTCGAGAGGTTTGTTGTTTGCATCTGAGCCGAAAGGACGCGGGTTCAATTCCAGTGGTAGGCTCAATTTGTCAGATTTTCCCACTCCCCTGATCCTAAGGTAGTGTAGGATCAAACACCTACTCCTATGGGAGATGGACGATAACATTGGAGGTCCCGTGTACAAGTTGTGCACGTTAAAGGACCCTTGGCAGTTGGAAATCAAAATGAGCAGGCTGTATGGCCGCTGTTTGAGCAAAATTCCTACGTTAAAATTCCTACCAATATCTGGTCTAGTGTGCAATGGGTAGTTGCGCCGAGAGATAACCAATTATAAATGGTCATTGATACGGAGACAAAGGAGGGAAAGTGTGTGAAAAAGGGAAGGAGGGAGAGAAAGAGAGGAGATGTAGCAAGTTGTTACAATGTCCGATGGCATACAGACTAGCAACCCATCGCACGCCGTTTAATTCAATCATTACATACACATACCTACACCGGTACAAAAGAACACACTGCATGACAGTACGATACGCAAGCAATACATAGCGCACCAAATAAACAGATAGTCTTACTACTATTACTACTAATACACACCGTATGATACACAACACACACGCGAAAACCAGCCACCCAAATAGTGAATCCCCCGGGTACTCACTATTTGGGTGACTAGTCACTTAAATAAAGGCGGCCTATAAATATATGCCAGTTATAACTCACCCCATCCAATGACAAAGAAGATGCAGTAGAATCTGCTGGAGTGTTCATCATTCATGACCAGTATCTTCCAAAAATTGATTGCCTGGGGAAGGGATTAGAAAGAGACACAAGAGACACAAAAAAAAAGGATCACAAACCATAGTCAACATAAATGCGTGTTATTCATATTCTCTTTTGCATGAAATTGTCCATGGCTTCAAATTTCTTAACATTCAGCGATAATGGATAATTTAGTGAAAATTAGATTATGATAAATGACAAAAAATATATTTGATAGGTTGCTGTGATTTCAAAATATGATTTTCTTCACTCCCTCAGCCGTACATTGTAGATGATGTACAACAAAGTCTTTGCAATTATCCCCTCACTCACAAATACACACATAGACATACTGAACAAGTGCACACACACACACACACACACACACACACATACCTGTGCCACAATCCAAGTGAACTGTGTGAGAAAGAAGTAGTGTGCAAACAGGCCTATGACGGTACAGTCTGTGTTGTCTTCCTCTCCTGTGGCCAAAAGGTTGTGGTCTGATGACAAGTATGTATCCAGTACCAAACACATCTGGGGACAAACAACATGTCGTCATATCACTGCTATCACATTCATTGAATCATATCTATTCACACAAAATACCAGAAAAAACCCCAATTTGGACCAAGGCATACCAGGTTTGAGCTAAGGCAATCTATATACATAGACCATATTTTGATACAAATCTAATGCGACATCTCAATAGCTTGAGCAGTTGTGGAACTCCAATTGGTCTACCCGATATAGGTCCAAGATGTGGAGGGTGAGTCCTATAGTATCTTACCAGGGTTAAGAAAATAGCCATGAGGAAATGCATGTGCAGGCTGGCAGCAAAGGTGGCGTTGGTGAAGCAGAAATGGTGGGTCAGCACTGTCATCAGGATAAAACCCTGTGGACAACAGACAGAAAAGGTCCCTTACTGCACACAGACACATTAAAGATGATGAATTCAGCTTTGGGGGGAAAATGAAGACACATCATAGAAGACCACAAAAACATTGACTTGATAAGAAAAGAATAGAAATAGAAATATATGGTGTAAATATAGTTTTCAAAAGAAAAAAATCCCAACAGATGAAAAAAAATTGCTACTCACATGAATTCAACAGACAACGTATAAGTACACCATGGAATGATTCTAATGAATTTCGCTATAACTAGGCAGTCCAATTTATTGCATAAATCAATCAATATATGCCAAATGATTTAGAAACATTCCAAAGGATAGTGCAACAAATTCACGACTTTATCGCATTCATATTATAAGTATTCCACTCTGGCTTAAAGCCCATGGCAAGATAAATCGTAGTGGATCCATCAGAAAATACTGCTGATTCCATTTCTACGGTTGGATTGCCCAACCTTCTCTATGGTGGTCTCCTTGCACCAGTCCACTCTGGCTTTAACTTGAAGAGCCAAATTCCAATATTTGGACTGGGACGATCTAACTGTACTTTTAAAAAGAAATTTACAATTGACAATGCAATTATTCTTTGTCAATTTTGTGATCTTCAAATAATCTACCCTAACACTAACACATGCCAGAGGTCTAATTATTTCAATTCCAATGGTCATGTATTAAACCAACGAGAGATATCCCAATGATCACAGCTGGAGAAAGTTAGAAAAAGCAATAAATTACAATACATTCTACCGTAGTCATGTTTATTTTGTAAAAACAATATACTTCTTTCCATCATATTTCAGGTATAAAATGAATTTTTACAAAGCAACGAGGTCACAAGTGTGTAGATTGTAGTACCGAATAATTTTTTTTACAAAGATGTCATCAATGCAACAAAACATGATAATAATATATCTCACTCAGTGTCTTTCAGATGTAGCAACTCATAAATCACACACACACACACATACACAAGAGCATTAGGTAAGTATTTTTTATTCAAACTTCACTCAATATGAAAATATTTATTTGAATAGTCATAAGATCACGATGATGACAACTTTTAAGGTGAGATGAAGTTTAGATAAGAAGTCTTATGTATGGTGCAAACAATTTTATAACAATACAATTTCCATTTCAAATTACATCACTTTTACCAACATGAAAACATATCTTTATGAGAAATCTTTATCGATAGTTACAATTTTGACAATCAATTTCATTATGGATTGTGAATGCAGTAGTTTTGTATCTCTCTTATCTCTAAACCAGAGTCAAAGGTTACTGCTTGGGAGAGATATGATGACAATATCTAGAAAAAAAAAAAAAAAAGAAACTTTATGAAAATCTATGGCACAATGAAATGTATGTACGAGTCCAAGCCTCCCCCACTCTCTGCCTAGTCTAACACTTGTTGGTGCTGATTCAGTAGGCAGTACGTTGTCTCATCTCTGGTTTACTATACCGACTACCATCCATTTCAAACTTTTTAGTTTGGCTCCCATTTTGACCCATTCCATTGTTGGTTACCACAGAGGCAGCCCCCCCTCCATTTGCTAGTCCCCCTGCGCTAGGAGTTGAAAAGAGTCAAAGCCTTAGTGAGTGCACTAACCATTGACCAATGTAAAGCCAGTGACAGCATGTACAAAATGTTTGGAGATGGCAGAAATATATATGAACAAGATAATTAAGAAGTCTTTACCATTACAAAGTTGAACAGAGGTAGAATAAAGGCACAAAATAAATGGTACTCATAAAATGATTATTGGTTTTCTACTCTTTGATGTCATCATATTTCTCTGATTAGTTGCAATTTCCGTTCTGATGTCTTTAAAACAAAAAAGGCATCCATGCCGAATGGATGTAGAGTACAAACTAAACTTGTCTTTCTGTCTTTTAACTGTGAAGTGCTTGTTTTCTTTGGTTGTGTTGTCCAAGACAGTCTTTGAGACAAAGTATGCATTCATCCGGATCACACATCAGCATGACCCACTTTATTGTTGCCTCTGCACAAACGTGTGTAGAAAAATGCCTGGGGAAAAATGAGGTAAATTTGTTCTCTTTTTGTTTAAATATTGAAAATACTTTTTAGCTTCTTTAAAATTAAAATGAATAGATGTAAAATACAAAAAGTCTGAAAAAAGTACATTTTAATTTTAATAATAAACACTATCAGTTAAAAATTGCAATGTGATGAAAATAAAAATTTAAGCTAAATTAAAAAATATAAAGAACGCTTTGAATAGAAAAGTATTTAGCTTATCATTGGACAACAACAAAATAAAATATGTTAAGTGGTAAAAAGGTAGAAGACATAAAAAGGTGATAAGTTACCTTCTATCTACATCTCTGATGATGAAGTGAAAGCCACATCGAGACGAACAGCCAGCACAAAATTAAAATCTCGCAATAAATCTGAGCAAGCAGTGTGATGGACTTGATTCTTACGAAGATAAAGATAAATCCTAGAATCTGACAAGTGTTTTAGAAATGACTATATAAGATGTAAATAAAGTAAACATCCATTGAGACAACATTCGTAATAAAGACACTAGAGAAATGGAATTAATTGTACATCAGTTGTTTCTTTATGTGGATAATAATTATGCAAATAAAAAATAAAAAACTTGTACCCTCTTAAGGCAAAGACAAAAAGAATATGAAATCAGATTCCTTATCCCTCTGCATGTTTATCATTTTGAAGAGAATAGTAGTCTTAACTAGCCTTTTCATACATATACATACAGGAGTGAATTATGACTAACAAATTATATTATCCATATATTTCATAAACAAATAGTGAAAAGTGGAAAACATTTATACCACATAGAATGAATATGAAAAGACAATATGAGCATGTTTAATGAAAAGGTTCAAAATCATTTACAAATATCGTGCTCAGTAATCAGGTTAGAATTAAGTTTACTTGTGGATAATGTTTTCTTTTCCCGAGTTCTTCTCGCTAATTCAAAATACTATAATATCTTGGAAAAATAAAAAGGGAAAGAGAGAAAAAGATTCAACTCTCATTCCCATCATTCAGTAAGAAATGTTGTGAGTTAGTGAGATGAAAAGCCAATCGGGCAACTGCTAGTTGTCAAGGAGAAAAAGGGAGGGAAGATCAAGATCAGGGCAGAATGATCACGGGCTTTTGGTGGGAGTGGCGAGGCATGGTTTTCGAGGGAGAGTCGAGGAGAGAGAGTCGGGAGAAGTGAAGCAGAGGCCGTGGAGCGAGGACAGAGTCGTGATAAGTGGAGCAGAGGCGTTGGAGCGAGGAGAGAGTCGGAATAAGTGGAACTAAGTACTTTGTGTCAGTGTTATTATCATCTTCATGTGCGGGTGTTAAATTATTTGTATTCTTATTGTGCGTGTGTGACATTATTATATTGACAGTTTCTTGTTATTATTTAAACGGATTACGATCGGACAGAGTGCCGGATATTACAAGATCTGTGGTGAGTAACGTTGATACTTGAATGCGCAAACAACAAATGTTTTGAATTTGCAATTCTGTTTCTTGACATTTGTTCTTTGCAGTGTATATGGGTGCTAATATCGAGATGAAATGTCATGCAAACTATGAAATAAATATGAATGATGATATTGATATGTAAACTTCAGAGATTTATATTTGTAAAAAGAAGGTATGCTCCACAACATCAACGTTCTGATTCTATAAACTAAACAGTAAGTTTCTTGTTGCTTTGTTTTCTTACGTTTTGGATATGTTATAAGTTGATTCTAATTATTGATAAAATGCCCACCAGTTCTATGGGCTTTATGCACAAAAACAAACAAGACACTTCTTTTGGTTCCAATTGAAACCTGCAATGCTTAACTATGGAGAAGATAATTCAATAAACCTTTTAATGAAACCAATTTTTGCTCCTTCGTGCCTCCTCTGCAACCATTCCAATTTGATGGTAAATCATCACTTGCTTCACTGGCTGCACTACAGCAATTAACTATGAAACGGATATCGTCCACCAAAAGCAGAAATAAACATAACACTGTACTCGACCTGAGATCAGGCAATGCAGACGTACAGATACTTCACCATGGCATTATCAGAAAAAGAGGTTGCTATATTGGAAAAGAAAATCTCACAACTTTTTTGCTTTCTAAGCCAACGTTTGTTTTGGAGGTATCTTGGAGCTTGTGTTGGTACTCACCATGGCAATGAAAACCACAGCATAGAACCAGGCCACATAGCCAATGAGGGTGTCATCCCCTCTGTCTGCCGCATCCAGGACGGCATAGCTAGACATGTGACTACACTCACAGTCCACGTACTTGTACGACTGGCTGCCTAACTTGTTGGTCACCTTACAAACATCGGAGGAAGACACCCACTTCCCGGAGCCGGTGTCAAAATAGCCACACCTGTCGCAACAAACACAAAAGAAAAAACACTTTAAAAAGTCAAATCTAGCCTGTATATTATTGAGCATGAAGATGTTGTGTTAATACGCTATCTTTTTATGTACACAAAAACTCTTTATTTCTTTTTTTTAACTTTCATATTTTCGGTATAAGATTTGTTAAAAATGGATTTTCAATTATATTTTCTTTTCTTTGTATCATCAAAAGCTATCTCTCTGTTTTCCATGTTCATAAATTTGTTTCTTTCCATCCAAGTCAAATTGTAGTGTATTGAAACCAGATCCTTCCCCACTTACTTAGCCCCTTTCGCGGCCACCTTATTGTTGGCTGTGTAAATTCTGAATGTCACAGGGTCACTGGTCCTTGCTGATTCTCGGTTTCTCAGGCCAAAGCTGATGATCTGTACACACAAATAAAGAGTTACATTTTTTCAAAGAGCCTACAGTGTAGGTTCTCTCATTTTCATATTAGGCGATATAAAAAGTTGTTTGGTTAGCAGCTGAGTAATGCGTCCAGTGTATTGCTCATACCGCCATTCAAGGACG
>JAULCB010142091.1:0-16813 GCA_032358575.1 Dendronotus rufus | reverse complement strand
TCTTGGTGGTCTAGACATTGTAATTTTATGTCATTTATTAGAGCATGCCATGACTCGGAGCGTGCTTATGGCTGAAGTCACTGTGCTTATGCGCGTGTAGATTATATAGCAACAATTCGGTTGGAGTGGGTTTGCGTGCTTGAGGACGGCGTGCTTGAGGACGGCGTGCTTATAGGCTGCGTGTACTGTATTATGTTATACTTTTGCATGTGATCATTTTGCGACATTTATGTTTACTTTTCAGGTGAGACACAAGTTGAATGGAAGGCAATTAAGTTGGACCTTAGGACTTGCTTTGTTCTCTCTCAACGACCAGTTTAGCTGCTCAAACGTTTGCAGCGACACATCTTGATGATTGTGTCATTTATTCTCTTTTCAAAACAGTGAGTAATGATCGATGATAATGATATCGATGTGTCTTCATTGGAATTTGAAGAATAGTTTTGGATTATTTGATGTGTGTTTATTGGGATTTGCAGAATAGTTTTGGATTATTTGATATGTCTTTATTGGGATTTGCAGAATAGTTTTGGATTAATTGATATGTCTTTATTGGAATTTGCAGAATAGTTTTGGATTATTTGATATGTCTTTATTGGGATTTACAGCCCAGTTTTGGATTATTTGATATGTCTTTATTGGGATTTGCAGAATAGTTTTGGATTATTTGATATGTCTTTATTGGGATTTGCAGACCAATTTTTGATTTTTTGATATGTCTTTATTGGGATTTGCAGAATAGTTTTGGATTTTGTGATATATCTTTATTGGGATTTGCCGAATAGTTTTGGATTATTTGATATATATCTTTATTGGAATTTGCAGAACAATTTTGGATTATTTGATATGTCTTTATTGGGATTTGGAGACCAGTTTTTGATTTTTTGATATGTCTTTATTGGGATTTGAAGAATAGTTTTGGATTATTTGATATGTCTTTATTGGGATTTGAAGACCAGTTTTGGATTATTTGATATATCTTCATTGGAATTTGAAGAATAGTTTTGGATTATTTGATATGTCTTTATTGGAATCTGCCCAATAGTTTTAGATTTTCTAATACAGGCAGGGTGGGAAACTTTCAGTTTGGCTCCAATATATCATTTACTATGTGGTTAAACATGTTTAATAAGAGGGTTCTATCATCAATGAAACTAAATATATGTTAAGATGTAAATAGTTTTGATACGATCCAAAAATGATATATAGTGAAAATGCTTTCGATTATTACAAAACTAGTGATAAATAGATATGAAGTTTTATGTCCGGAAGGTTGATTATATCAATTCTGCTGCCTGTCAGTGATATGTATTTTTGGCATTCCCAAAATGTTGTTTTAATCATTTCTGACTGTATGATAACTTTTAGAATAATATTTGATAAACTATTTTTTTTGCTCTTCAAACTTTCAGGTGTGTCTTTCCTTGAGTTTTCCTAGTTCCTATATCGTCCTGATTGCTTATCTCTAGCGGGTCACAAGAATCCCTTGCACTTGCTTCAAGCTTGGTTGTGCCAGTTTGTGCCAAATTCTGCTAATCAAACCCTTTATTTGTGTCTCATCACTACACTACAGTCAGCAGAGTTTGTTAATTAATTTATTTAAATGAAATTTGAACAATAAAGTTTATACCAATTTAAGAAGTGGTTGTACAATTAGAATCGCCCTAATTGCATAATAAAAATGAAAAGAAAAAGAAAAGTATGAGTCCTTTTGTGTTATCCATCACAGACCTGTAAATCTTCAGACAATTGTCTCATTTCACACAATTTCAATTTAAGGAACTGCTTGAATTTTTCTGTTCTTTTTTCATTATTGATTGGAAGTCAATAGTATAATAGTCCCTTACCTGAAATGTGGACAATTTTCAGACAATTTTGTGTTGGGTCATATTAAGTCATGATCGATATTGATGCATGTAACTGCTTGAAACTCTTGTACTGACTTTGATGTGTGTATATTATTATTATCCTGTGTTATTTTGAATGATCTGACTTAATAAATAGAGATTGAGGGATTGGTCTTTCATCAATGTTTTTGTATGATATGCTCTCACATTGTTGCCTTATTGAATTGCTATTACTCACTTTTTTCTACCCATGGTTTGATTATCTATCCACAAATCTGTTTTAACATTCTGGATGTTATAATATGTGTAAAGGAAAAGGTTTAAAAAAAGTCAAAATCTGTTTTTATTTGTTTGTACGGTCGTTGTGATTTCGACTTTGGAGTGTTTTATACGAAAATCTTATTAGCATTTCATCATTAGATAAAATATTTGATTCTAGATTTTATACACTGTAGGATTATATGTGTTTTGGACATATTAATTATCTCGACTGTCATTGTGTGTAGAAACAACTCATCATAAAATTTACTTTTTTAAACACCATTGTGCTTACAACAATGTTAGTTGTATATTGTCAGAGTAAGACAAATTCAGAAACAAAACATTTCTTCACTGCAAACTTGAAACAAAGACATTATTCTGTTGATAAAAGATATTTATGGCATACCGCTTGATATTAATTTGATTCATTACTGATGCGGAAGAAATTTTTCTGTCAACTGGAAATGTGTCTAAAAGATTATTATCATTATTATTGTTGTTGTTGTTATTAGTGTCATTGTTGCTATTTGTGTTTAGAGCTTTGACTTTGGTGCTTGGTGTGCGGTGCTGCGCTTCTGTAGTTCTGGTGCTGGTGCTGGTTTATGTTGTGGTAGTGGCAGGTGGAAAGAAAGTTGTTACTTTTTCTGATTTCAAATATTCTTTAATGGCAGTGGATTGTCAATACAAGAAAACCTGTATTGCCCTTTTTGGCCGTTTTACACTACTTTGCATGCTGCTATTTCCCCTAATGGTATTACATCGAATCCCTTATAAGGAAAGGTCAAGTGCAAATATTATTGATACGTTATCTTAAGTAAAAACAACGGACTGATTGCCTTTCATAAATGTCTATCATCTGTTTATATCGTTCTATTCTGTCAGATTGTCGCTATTTAACCGCTATTTCGTATTCTAGTTTTGATTTCTTTTGAGAAATTTATTTATCTTTTCGCTCCTGTCCCTTGAATGTTTCTCTTTTCCTTTCTCACTGTCCCTGTCTCTCCCTCTCCGATTGCATTACTGATTGATGATATATTTTCCCCTTATGCATACATAATTAATATATATTTCAACTTGGTAGCTGTTAACGATGTGAATAAGCCGAAGCCAAATGTTTTATATTGTCAGTATCTCAACTCAAACTCAAAGTGCTTTGATATTTTTTGATATCTCATTATACCTTTGCCGTACGTTGATCATTTTACTTCACAATTTAAGTTTTGATCCGGGATGCTGTGACTGTCTATTATGTATTATATTATTTTTTTCCCTTTTTGTGCTGTCGGTTAGAAGCATTTTCATTCTATCTACACTGTCTTCATTTGGTTGAAACTTGTTGTTTCAATGTTTTCATTAAATAATGAGAATTAGTGAATGATAGTGTTTTTAATGATAGCTTTTAACATAGCGCAGCTTTTAATATAGGGCTTATCCACTTCACCATGAGAGCATTTATATAGCGCTTATCCACCGTCATCACCATGCTCTAAGCGCTTCACAATACCACATTTATCCCCGGCAAAACATGTAACATATCAGACGAAACACGCGGCCTGTTACTGTTAGGCACGTATACAATTTTACAGACATAGACATTTCCATGCCAGGGGGACCTCTGAATTATTTCATCCGTCTCCGGTAGGAGGAGGAAAGTTATGGAAAGTCTTTCCCAAGGACTCAACGTGGGACTCAATCATGAGGATTCGAACTCTGGACCATGGGATCTCCAGGCAGATACGCTGACCACTTGGCTGTCGACGCCACAGCATAACGCTTATCCACGGTCTTCACCATGCTCTACTCTAAGCGCTGGGCAATACTACAATTCGACCCTGGCAAGAATAAAGACAAAGCTACTGTGATATAAAGTTCCATACTCAATCAATTCACTGAGTTTTGGGGGAACCAGGACGACAGTCCTAATCATCCTGCCTGGGCATACTGCATACATAGTGTGGTGTTGTAATTAGCAATAGTTTGCCATTGCTTTTCTAGATTCTTTCTACGGGTCTGAACAGACTCCGCTACTTGTCCACTCACTGCTGGGTGGACAGGAGGGCCTTAAAACAAACTTGCGTATACCGACTGGAATCATCGAATTACGAATTCCTGGATCGTTAAACGACCAAGTAAGGGTTTATTTCCTGTCGGGGTTTTTATTTATTTATGGCCCCCCCCCCCTGTCCATGGATACATAGGGAGCGCTGAATCTGTTGGGATAATAATGAGGATGGTGCTCATATATTATATGTAGTGCTTTTCCGTAAGAATTCAAAGCGCTATACAGTTAATGGATACAACTAGACATGGAACACATAGCTTGCGAAAGTATTTTGTTTTTGTTTACATTACAACCACACAGTCGAGAAACTGGACTAGTCATCTATTATAGTCAACACCAACTTGGTTCATTGAATTTTTGCGAGCAACGCTACAACGGTTCTGCTAGTGCTAGCTGGGAAATAACAAGACAAGCATTCGACCTTACTAAGAAGTCCAGCACAGCACTCTTTTGTTTTTTTGCAGAATTTACAAAATTACCAAGTTCTTTCTCGTCTAATATTAAAACAAACAAAATAATATTAATTCGTGATGACTGATGGTTGTTTATTTAATGAATTTTTTTTTAAACCTGGAAATACCAGACTTAACAAATTTGTTTCACACACGCTTTATATTGGGTTCTTTTGGTGTCACTAACTTAACACCTTTATTTTTTATTTTTTTACATTCAGAAATCTTTTGAATAAGTTAACACAATTCTTTGTTTTTTCATTTATAGATACATTGTACTTTTTACAATTAATTATTTTATCCCAGGCCTGTCTATCTATATATATATTGTGCTTAGTTTCCGCTTCTAAGATTGCTCTAGGTTAGCTATAAATACACTCTAGGTTCTCGTCTTTTTATTACGCATTGAATACGATTGCCGAGTATACTCATTTTCAAGCTTAATGGTTGTTGTATCTGAGACTCTTTGAAATGGAAAATTTGTAAAAACAAAGTGCACTTCCAATTTGGTTTCTTTTGTTTATTTTCTTTGAGAATAAATTATGCCGGAACATTTATGTATTCCAAAATTCTACTGTTTTTCTATTACATTTTAAGTCTCTGTGGCTGCAATTGAAATCCGACTTATAGTATAGAACTTTTTATTGATGATTCATTTTTTTACCTTTTTGTTTAGCTCAAATTTTTTATTTTTTTATTTTTCATTTTGATGTTTCAATTACTTTGCTGGTTTTGTATAATTAATTACCGAAATAGTTGATAATTTTGACTTCTTACTCGTACATACTTGCTCAAGTATTGAAAACAACATTGTGTTCATGGTTTTACGTTCTGAGTGTGTTGAGACCAGTGGTGCTTTCTTTACCAAAACTAGTATTTTCATGTTTCAGTTTCAGTGTTTTGTAACTCTTACCTGTTAAATGTTGCATGCACTGGACACGTTTATTAAGACTGTTCACTTTTGTTTTTAACAGAATAATGAAACAATACACTTGAGGATACGGGTAACTCAGATTGAACGACCAAGCTTAAGTTACTATTTATGTTTTTAGATAAACACCTAGTCCAAAAATGGTTGTGTTTTTTTAATAGAAATATTAGAATGCATTTTTATTAATTAGTATGTAGATAGTATCATTTAAGTAATTTTTGTCTATCTACATATTTCAAAAGCTTTTTTATTTTTACTTACATTGCTTTTGAAAAATCTTGCATACAGTGTATTCTTAAATACTTAAGAAAAATCGATCCTAATCCTAGCTTACACAATTTTCTACATGAAATAACTTGGTTTTATTCAATTTCTACTGACCTTGTTTATCTACCGAATTCAGTGTTATCAAGGATCAACAGGAATACTATTGTTGCATCTCCTTTCAACTGGCAATTGTTGTTATTCGAAATTCGTTCTATTTAAGCCTAAGCCTAAAGAAACCAGAGGATGACTTAGAATTAGAATTGCATTTTCAGTGAAAATGTTTATGATGATATAAGAAATGGACAACTTGTAAATGTGTTCTTCTTTAATTAATACATGTTAATTATTCGGTATATATACAGATGATGGGATTGGTAAAGTGTCTCTACGATTACTAACAAATATTGTGTTTTTTTAGGATCTAGAATTAGAATGGATCTAGAATTGTCTAATGGGTATGTAATATATGTACTTCTTTTTACCCATCCGTTTTCATTTGTCATTATCCATTAACTGTGTCATATCCAATAACTATAATCTTCATTGAAGCCGGAGATAGTCAGAACAATTTGTTTTCGGTATTCAAGAATTAATTAATTTAGTTGTATACATAACTCAACTTTTCTGTTGCCTTATGATAATTTCTGTAAAAATACATATTATTTTCCCAAAATAATTATACTCGTTTTATTCCACAGGAAGAAGTTAATAGGATGATAATTTAAAGAAGTTTCCTATGTGTATGCGTATGTTTTGGTTTTATTATCCAGCACTCAATGACGTCACATTATAATATGTAGATGTGCTTTCTTTACATAAATAAACAAAAATGTTTTACAGCCGGCCTCAAATTTTTATAATTTCTATTAAGAATTTTATTGCCCAGAAGATATTTGCAGTATAAAAAAGTCTGCTGGAAATAATCTCTTTGTCCTATACTCAGAATGCAATCTGACAAAATGGGAGGAATACACTACGTTGCCTTTCCATGACTGGATAATTCTTGGTATGGAGATAAAGCTCTTCTTATCTGTCACCCAGCCAGATACTGTATCTGAGGTTTGAACATAATATGGCAGATTAAAAAGCCTTAAAAACTTCCTCCACCCCAGGGTTTGAACTTGGGACATCCAGTCAGGTGGTAAGCAGGTGCACTGACTACTTGACCAGCGCATGACTCCAGATGAAGTACATTACTTTGTTTTATTGTTTGTTTTAAGAGTTTTGCGCACGCTCTTCGACCTCCAAGGATCCGAAAAAGTAAGTTAATAGTTTCAGTTAAAAGATAAGAATGAAACAGAAGTAGATTAAGTACATTATTTAATATTGTAGACTGTTGATAAGAATAGAAAACAAAACCACCACTCCAGACATTTGAATATAACTGTCTTTAATATCGTCATTTCATCAAACTCACGATTACAAGGTGACCATTTCAAAACATTATTATTATTATCTGGGAAATATAAAATAAAAACATCAGGGGCTTTGTGAAAGCATGTTATTATCAACAACTGCATTGGTAGCTGCATTCCAAATCCAACTGAACAAAAAATGCAGCGTGACCAATAACAACAACTATAGTAATTTACCCGAAGAAGACCTTTGAACTGCACAAACACGTTGAAAGACGAAAAAAAATAATTAAAAAATCCATTTTACATCAATATTACGAGGACAAAAACAAATTTTAGAAAAGATAATTTTATCGTTATTATTATAGCCCAAGATAAGTAATTTCATGATCAATTTATAAACTCTTTCTTCTACCATTTCCATCAAAAGCTGTTTGTAACCAAAGCAATAATTAGTTTTACATGTCATGATAATAATAAAACAGACATCTATGAGTACATTCCATCTGATCGAGCACAAAATATATTATCTTCTGCTCTTCTGTCTTTTTGTCCATCTCTCTCTCCGTCTCTCTCTCTCTCTGTCTTTCTCTCTTGTTTATCTTTTATACCCCGTTAAAGATAAGATATCCACATTTAACTTGGCTTCTCATGTTGATATTGTTAATATTGCCGTGTCTATTGCAATAATCAATCATATTTAAACAGAAGAAAACCAAAACCAAATACTCAAACATAACCCTTAAATCCCCAAAAAAAATTACAAAGCAAAACCTAATTGAGGAGAGCTACAAATATAAAGAGGAAAACATTATTTTACCTCCATATTATGTACGAACCCAATTCTTATTCATGAAACTACATTTTTCTCTGGAATTAACAGTAGGTAGGTACCTTTGATTTAAACCTCAAGCTATTCTTGTTTTACCCCCCAAAATATGTTTGAATAATCCTATTGATTTGGCTACGAGCCATTAAAATAACTTGTAACATAATTCATGTGTTTCACCTTTTGTGAAATATATTCAAACAGACATAACATAGAACGTTTTATTAGAATCTTAAAAACTATTACTCAAATAGTGACCACCATTACTTCATCTCATCATGTAGTCACACGTACACACAATCACTTTCATAAACTTGGAATATCATCGTGGATGAGGATATTGCGGAATAGAAAAATGAAAACCAAATATAGAATCAACATCCCTCCGATTCAAAACAATCCTCTTTGAGCCAGTAGTATAGTTGCCAAGTCTGCCAAAAAACACATGAAGACATTACGATTGCAGGAAGGACAAATTTACGACAATTTCAAATAATGCACATGACATAATTTTGTGACAGAACGAAATGTGAGATGAAATTCTTTTTATGTGTGTTCGATATCAAAAGTCATTCACTGTTACAATATAAGGTACATTATCATTTTAATCCTCATTATTTGTAGATTGTATTATTATATATCACATTATTTAAAGAATATAGTTATCATTGTTATTGTTATTTATAACAAAATGTATCCCAATATAACCATAAACATGATAATGATAATATAATATATGTATTGCAATGGCGCATAAACATGATGACGATCATGATGACTATTGTGGTGTTAGATGTACGTATACAAGCTCTGAAATGAAATGAAATTGTCTTTTAAATAAAACGTATTGATAAAGGTAATGCTAATAAAGGATGATAAATTACCTCATGAACAGTGAGCCTATCTCATTTCAATTTCGGGTGAATAATTAATGAAGAGGGAATGATGCTCTGAAAATAGTAACAATACTATACAAGAATACTATAATAATTATATATACCACCCACTGATAACCTCATCCATAATGATAATAAGCAATCAATGTATAAGTCAAATCTTACAAACACCTCTCCAACTTTAAAGAAGGAAGAGCTAGCTATCAATGATAATAAAAAAAACATGGATGAAAAAGCAATAAGATCAATGTTGTTAAGGAAGAACTGAATATAAAACCACTGGGCTATATCTACACATCAACGACGCCTCAATAGCAAAATGACACCGAGACACCAAATGATTAATTAAAACTAATGGACGGCTGGAAACGAAACGAAAGATGTCATTGTAGAATATTATTAAATAAAATATCGCACATAATCTTCTTATGTACCTACTATTCAAATGGAAATGACCTTTCATTTTATAATATGTAGATTATTAAGTTCAAATGGCGAATCACAGACAACTGACAATGCTAAAGACAGCCGTACTCGCATACTGCATACTTTATAAAAATGGGCATAAGAAAAATATTACAATTCAAGTCATACATTTATATCACACCAATGATCTCATTTTCCTACCAAAATACATCCAGCCCCTCATTATTGGCATACATCTAAGCACAATTGTCTCCTTGTACAATTAATGGTAAATTGATCAAGAAAGAAAGAAAGTACAATTAATTGTACTGGAGCTACAGACAGAAAAAATGTAATTTTCACATAATTTCTTTCAATTACTTCAAAATTAACTGCTAGCTGGTACTCGAAATAAAGCATTTTCCCCCTAATTTTCTACACCTTCAAAACTCAATTTTCTGTGGATTAAATGCCGTTGATGGCAAATAATAAATCTATTCCCAAGATTTTCCTCTCCCCCAATTGTTAATGTTTTCATTCAAATTCGAATACCAGGCACCCAAAGAATTAAACATGTAGGTAACGCAAAACAGTTCACTGACAACTTATCAACTTGTGTAATGGTAATAAATCAAATGGCTTACTTAGATGACAAAAATAATGATATGATGATAAAACTGGATGATTCGAAATGAATCCATCTAATAATCTCTTTCTCTCTCTCTCTCTCTCTCTCGATCTCTCTATTGCACGCACACACACACACAGCAAACAAATATATATACGCACACCGTATCATAAAAACTGAAACCATATTATTACCCTATTCCAGGCTCAGTCGTCTGAAGAACTAAAACTCACCATGCCATCCTCAAAAATCCAAAACAAAAAATCAATTGGATTACGTCATCTATAAATTATGGAATTCCTAAATAGTGGGAATGTTGAATAATGGCAGCATTCTCTCCTCTAGAATCAAACATAGTTTGCCAGATAATATCTGTATACACTTGTCAAAATATGAATTTTGAAAATAAATATCCACATACAATTATTGTCAGAATCAAAGACGACAAGTATTGAAGAAAAGAGAAGACAAAAGCAATATTTCTTAAGAAATCTTAAAAATAACAAAATATTTACAATCTCCAACATCTCATTTGATGAAAACATGCATAGAGTTAATAGAATTGCCTAGCTTAGGATGATAAACGTTTAATTGTAACCTTAGACATCATGATCCATTTCTTCATGGAACGAATTTGAAAAGAAAGATGAATATTACATTTCTAACTATAACATTAACATCTCTGTAATTAAATGACATCTTCAGTTTTAGTTCTTATGAGATGAGTTATGAGTGATATAATTTTCTCGTCTTATTCTGATATAAGAGGAAGAAAATATAATTTCACACCAACGTGAATCCCATAACAACCATTCTTAGAGCTCTTCCTAACAGTTTGGAAAACAGCTGATGATGTTTACAATGATGAGTGAACACACAGTTTATATCATTTTTAAAACTAAACATTTGTAAGCAACCCAATTATCATCAAAGTCAAACAAATATGCCATTATGTCACAAAAAATAGTAAAATCTTACAAATAACAATTTGATAACTCCTCTTACGCAAAGAATTCAGTTTTATAGAAACAAAACAAGATATAATGACTCATGAATTATCGGATCAGATTGGATCTAAATAATGTCATACTTTACCTACTATCATCATTCTCCTTGCACAAAGCATAACAAAAGCAACAGAATAGTATCTTTTTCAGACCATCAACAAAATAGTATCTTTTTCAGCCAATAAGATTTACAAAGGCAGTTGACTCAAATGTTACGAAGAACCACTTGAAAGATAGCAAACACAATTCTTATCTTCATCTTCATTATAAACAAATACAGAGTAAACCCATTTAAAGATGGACTGACCATTTATTTTCCAAAATTGATTTTACCCATAGAAATATTGTTTTAAACATTTAAAATACAAAACTAAGCTTTTCAGAGTAAAATTTTAAAAAGATAAAACAATGATTTTGTATTAATACATCAAATTCTCCTTCAGATTAATACATTTTTATCAACAAGTATCACATCTAAAAATAAAACTTGGTTCAGAGCTGGATAAAAGGATCTTTGGCAAATCTTGTTGAGTGTTTCATTGAGCCAACTGAGCAAAATTGTTGGAAACTTTTGAATGAATTGAACTTCGTCCCCCACACTCTTTAGATGAAAATTAAAAATCTTATTGTTGTACCATACAATTTGGTTTCTAAACATTTCAGTACCGGTGAAAAAATCCCAATTGTGATGTTTGGTTCAATTTGGAAGAGAAGAAATTATTATTCTTTTGTTAACGACGCAAATCAAAAATTTGTAATAATAACATGGAAGAAAAGGGGGAAAAACCCACAAAATAAAATGAGAACACCGACTTCGACACCAAAGTATGCTAAGCCAGTTCTAAAGAAACCTAGAACCTGCGTTATGAATAATCGTGTCACTTTAACATTTCCCATTTATTCTGTATGTTCCATGGAATTCAAAATGTGTACTGTCAAAACTAGTGCCTGAACACTTTAACACAGAGCTATGTGGTGTTCTTACAAATTGAATTAAATGAAGGTGATGATTTGTCTTTGTATGTAGCGAGCTGGAAGCCAATACGACACGATGCTGCTTAGGTTCCACAGGTAAAAACTGCTCAAAAGAACCGGGATGTGCGAAGCAAAAGATGAAACACAAAATGGCAAACAGTCAAAGATTATTACGTGTACAAATGTAACGAAGATGTACATTAGGGCACTACTAAATTACATGTTGAGATAATAACTACTATACTATACTTCTATTTCCCTTCAAGTTCAAGCTGTTTTCAAGCTTTAGATAGAATTCAAATTTTGTTTAGCTAGTTACAAATCATCGATAGGCATTTGTGACTTAAATGAATAAATACAGGTCTTTGGGAGTTAATTAAAAGGATGTAGAATGATATTTTGATTAAAAACACTTACAGTATATACAGACAATAATTCTTAATTAACAATTAAAAAGATCCATCGCAGTTTCAATCAATAGCTGCATGCACAGAAAATAGAGAAAACCAGCTTCAACACTTTGAGTCATCTAATAATCAACTCTACATTACTTTCATAATATACTTTATCTTCAGGAGCATGACAAAAGATTTTTGTATCTTTTCAGTTTCAGAAAAAAGAAAGCCCTAAATCATTTAGCACAAGTTCCTTTCCAATAAATGATAACATTAAAATGTACAGCTCACTAAATTTACTTGTAATGAACTAGGATGTGATGTAACGACGATCTTGTTTTGAAGAACACTAACCATTTACTCTTTGTCGATTTTAATCATAACAATAACAGCTATAAAATAACCGCATCATTATAACCAACACTTGTAGTTATTTACCCCCCCCCCCCCCACCAATGGATGTCCTGGTTTATGACGACATTTCTAAGCCCTAATCACAATGCCATATCCTCACACAGATTGCGTCCTCGGTTGTTGTGAACTTCAGATGAAGTGATCTTTTTTTTAAATTCTTCATCAACATTACTACATCCGTTGTCAACTGTAGTTGATAATTGACAGATGAATTGCACAAGTTTATTTCCCTTAATTTTGCATTCATAAAACTATTTGCAGTTTGAAATGTAAGCCGCAAAGAATTAATCAAGTGTCCAATAATACCTTACAACCGTTGGATTTTACACATCTCTTCCAGTCGTTCGGTACATACATTAAACTATCCCAATCATTTTGTAACAAGAATACTTTCACAAGGAACTGAATGAACTAGAAGAAGATTCCATTTTCCAATGATAAACTAACAAATACATACACAAATATAATATATTTCTACAAAATTTCAATGTTGAAACGAATAGGCTGAACCGTTTTCAAGCATACACAGTATTAGCTATTGTGTAACAGAAAAAGGAAGCATTCCAATTTATGAAATACTATATATATAGATCTATTATTTTGCAAATGAAATCAGCAAAGGCAATATGAATGTTTTCATCGTGATAAAAATGAAGAGAATCACAAAAATGATGACAGTGAAAGAAATGACATTAATGATAATGATAAAGATGATCAAGATGATAATATACTTTCACAATTATCATAAACTGTTATGATGATATATCTATGTCACTTCTTTCCACTGTGACAATTGCAAACAATTTCATATTATTCATTTAAAAAGACTATTGAAAAAGGAATATTTTTCAGTCAGATTTTCCTTTTCGAAATTTTTCAAAATACAACGTCTTTACAAAGTAAATGTCATTTTATAAGCAATCACCACCATACACCTATGATGAAACAATTTCACAGTCGTTTTACAATGTATAGCGATCAGAAAGTAATTTAAAAAACCCGACTTGTCATCACTGGTTGCAAACATCTATACAAAGTTGATACATTTCATTACTTTACAGACTTTAGAAAATAGCTTTCCAACACAAGGAGGTGTAGTAGTATGTTGATGAAGTGATAGTCCTCCATTCATTGCAATCTGTGACTCTTCTTGGTACGATTGTTTGAGGTGCACTTCCCTCTTCTTGTGGCCTTGTGATGGGCATGGCGCTACTTGGAAATCTTTTTCATAGGTCTGATTGGTGAGAGAAAGAGAAAGAGTAGTAAATAAGAGGGTACAAATAATGAGGGAAACAAAATTGAAAAGCTTTTGCGTGTTGTTTAGGAATTTATTACCTACAAATAATTTTGGGCGATGTGAAAACTGAAATCTCTAATAATAAGAATTCTAGGAGAAACTAATTGATTATTTCATTTCTTTTGTTTCCTTATGCCGGATTCTTCTTATTTTTTGTTTTTGTTTGGCTGGACAATCTTGGTGAGCATGAAATGGATGGTTTACGTTTTACAATCGAGATTCCACGCGCATGCGGGATGGGTATTATGGTAAGCACAATCTGGTCTTTATACAAGGAAATCATTCTCATGCGTCTCTCTTAAAATAATTGACAATGATTAATTCATTAAAGGTTTGTATCCAAGTTGTATATTACATTATAAAATCGGAATATAGCAGCTTTCGCATACGAGTGAAATCTATCGCTTCATGTCTAAAACATGCTTTCTTATGCACTACTTTCCATTTTGCGGACACCGTGACATGATTGCACTTCGATTTGTATTTTGTTGTTTTCCAATCAAACACAGAATTTTCAATAATATATGAAAGCTAGAGGACGTACCTCACACCCGTTGCATTGACTTGTCTTGCTGTGGACAGGCTAGGCTTGATCTTTACGGAAGAATCTGAATCAAAGATGGATGGATGGATGGATGAGTTTCTTTCACGGTTATTCTCATAAATATAAAGACACTATTTCTCAAAATACATCTCCCCCAGAAATACCAACAATAAATACAATACAAATAAAAAACAATGATATAACAATAATGATAATAATTACGATGTCCATCATGAACAACAGACATTCATCTCAAAGCGCATAAAACAACCCCAACGAAACTATTCTTGTTTCAAAGACACAATGTGGATTGAGACCGGATTGTCATTTCAATAGACTCAGCCAGTCACACAGTACCATTCATTCATAAAACTCATCTTTAAAGCTTTATACTTCCAGGGGTGTAAATGGCAAATAAGAAAATAGTCTGAAACATTTCATATCCCAATGAAAATAATGTGTTTTCAGTTCACTTTGATAGCAAAAAAAGTCTGAAATCAGACAATTGGCTGAAGATTTACGGGCCTGTCCTTCTCTGTACTCACCACTTCCACTGCTGTTGGCACTTCCTATAGAGCCCCGCCTTGCTAAGGTACTCGAGGTAACAGTTCCTGCAGACCCCTTCCTGAAAAAACACACAAATGAATACGGCAGTACATTAAGTAAAGCATGTGGAATATATGTCAAAAAGACCCTAAATGGCCCACCACAAAATTGTCTGAAAATTTTCCACAATTCACTAAAGGGATTTAACAGTTGACTTTCAATAAAAACAAATTTATTTTTTAATGTTTAGTAACGCAGTCCCAAACAGTAAATCAGACAATTGTCTGAAGATTTACAGGCCTGTGTCAAGTCATTACTTTCATTTAAGAACTACATTTATATCATTGTAGAGTGGATGATCATCGACTTGTCGACAGTCTTTGATCCAAAGAAATGCCAGTACAGAGGCTGAACCCTACACTTTGATGCGATAGAATAACGGGAAATGGAAAAGCGCCTCCAGTCAGCATGGAGATAAAGTGTTCGAATTCTGACTGGGTCTGATGTTGAGTCCTTGGGAAAGACGCTTCACACAATTTTCCTCCTCGTATTGGAGACGGATGTAAAAATTCAGAGGTCCCCTGGCATTGTCTTTGTCCCAAAAATTGTATATTATGAGCCTACCAGACTGCATGTTTCGTCTGTGTTATATATTAGTTTGGCAGGGATATAATATGGGGTATTATAAATCGCTTAGAGCATGGTGATGACTGTGGATAAGCGCTATATAAATGTTCTCATTTAATTCAATTCAAAAGTAATCAACTGCTGTAGCAGCAATCTCTAAGCTGTACGTACCTGTTGTTGGTAGTGGACCCACTGAGAACTCCACTCATCAGTGTCGTGTTGGATGTCTTTCTGGCCGGTACAGGAGAACCCTTTTTGTTGGCGTTAGAACTTAACGATGGAGATGAAGCTGTTTAAAAGAATGACAGGAAAAATTAAGAAAATCGAATGACAAAATGCAAGAATTATCAAATATAATATAAATAAAAAGACATGCAGCTAGTGCAGTCCCTTTAAAGATACCATCAATTCTTTCAAATATTTGTTGGCGGCGATGAAATTCTTGCAATGTCAAATCTTATCATTGTTATATTGTTAGTCAACAGTTGCCATCGATGACTCGTTTACCAATATCATCCGACTCCGGTCTTTTGGTTGGAGTAATGCAAGTCAGTGTTTTACCATAAAATATTTCACGCAAATCTTTCAATGTCAAGAAAATATATACGTGGATAGAAATAGGTTGCAAGTACGAATTGTACAGTACAGAAAGCAATAATAGATAATCAACATACACTAGTGTCACTGACACACAATAATAATAAGTAAGAAACCCCAGCAAACTATTTGTATGGCTGGAGTGCAGTGTTGATAATAATACATTGCGTGGTGACTGGGAAAGGAAACAAAATACTGAAAGCAATAAGGGGTAGGTGGGACACAAATGACATCATTTGATATGAGTCTTATACTTTGACATGCAGCTGAAATACAAAAAAACAAAAAACACAAAAAACAAAACACATAAGGGCGGGGCATTTTTGGCGATTGAATTTATGCTGAGACTGAGAGGGGAAAAAACAGAAGAAAACAGAAGGCAAAATCATAAACAATGACCAAACTAAAATGTACACACATTAACAAACAAAAAACAGGTGT
Source organism: Dendronotus rufus (assembly GCA_032358575.1). Lineage (NCBI taxonomy): Eukaryota > Metazoa > Mollusca > Gastropoda > Nudibranchia > Dendronotidae > Dendronotus > Dendronotus rufus. Next base: position 37 of record JAULCB010142091.1, on the reverse strand, counting down.
GTGTGTGTGTGGGGGGGGGGGGGGGGGGGGGGGGGGG
>JAULCB010140980.1:0-16835 GCA_032358575.1 Dendronotus rufus | reverse complement strand
CCGTAACAACTTTGCCGGACGGTTTTACGTCTCCCTCACCGCGCCGGGCGTGGCGCTTGGTGGCGAGCTATGCAACGTTGCGTTAGCGGTTGACGTTTGGAAAAGGTCATTGCTAAACCCAAGTAAAAAGATACGTGGATGACACTGTAAGGACCCTATTGGGAGATTAGATGACACTACATGGCAGTGGGAGAGGGTTCATAGGGTCTAAGTTGCAAACGGTGTTTTGAAACGTTAAGTAACGCGCTGTGCTCGATGAGATGTGTTCCTTATTAATAGAGGCCAGCTGTCGTTACGACGTAACCTAAATATCCAGTGGGTTACAGTGCAGAATTCTGCATAAGCGAAATGCACAGTAGTTAGTGCGGCTAAGCATACTTTTACGTGGAACTCTGCGGGGGAGGAGGGGGGTAGTGGTTGAAGGGCTGCAGCATTTGTCGGAGGAAGTGTGGTCTCTGAGAGAAAGCTGCACACGTTCTGCAATGTATGAGATATTTAAAAGTGCGTGCAGAGGGCATTTTAGGGCTATAGAAGGTCAAAAAGTGCCGAAAAACGAGGGTTCGGTCGAAAGTGAAGCATGTGTAGGAGGCTCTGGGCGTAACTGGGAACCAAACGACCGAAGTTTCAATCGGTCGATTGAAACTTCGGGATGTTTTTTTGATCGTACTAGTACACGTAAAAAAGCACCCCGAGTTTCAATCGATCTATCGATTTTATCAAATTGGAAGAGACTAGTTAGCGAACAACAATAATTCGAGTATTGAGGCGTGATAAGGATGGGGGGTTGGTGTGGAACTCTGCGTGGAGGATGGGGGGTAGTGCTTTCTGTTTGGGGAGCAGAAGTTGTCGGGGAGGTGTGGTCTCTGAGAGAAAGCTGCACACGATCTGTAATGTATGGGATTTTTAAAAGCGTGTGCAGAGGGCATTTTAGGGCTATAGAAGGTCAGAAAGTGACCAAAAACGAGGGTTGGGTCGAAAGTAAAACATGTGTAGGAGGCTCTGGACGTGACTGGGAACCGAGCGGGGGCAATGGAAATTCGATTGACTGAAACGAAATGCGGCAGGAAGGCCCTTCTGGGTCCACTGCCGCATACAGATCGACTAAGTAGTCGCTTTTAATTATGCACCCAATCGCTTTTTTACGCGTACTAATACGTGTATACGCGTATACCGATCGACTAAATAGTATACTTCTAAGAGACCAGTTAGTCTATCTGGATGCTGCGGTGAATCCAGGAGGGTCTTCCGGCCGCATTAGGATTGACTAAGTAACGCTTTCTTTGTGATTAGGATATAAATGCTCTGCTGCGAGATAATTATGGCCTAGCGCTCAAGTGTCTGTGGGAAGCGTGTAGGGGTTTAGTCGTTAGGGCGCTGGGCCAGCGCTCGATAGCTGTCCCTGCGCTCACGACTGTCTCACCCCTCCAGCGATGTGTGTGGATCGAAATGGCCGAGGTTAACCATCCCCGGGAGGAAATAGTAATTACTATTCCCTCCCGGGGAAAGAGGAAATAGATCACGGGATGTACGAGGCCTCGTATACCTTTCCTGAAGTCGTTAGCTTTATCGGAGCGGAAAAGAGTGAGCACTCGCCAGGGAATACTATAGAGTAATAATCGAATGAAGTGACGGGGTGGTACGACGAGAGATTTTAAACTTTAAAGATTAAAACCTCTCGTCGTACCGCTCCGTCACTTCATTCGAGAGAATTCAATTAAATTTAGAAAAAAACGATCCTGGTAGTTGAACTTGAAGTGGTATTCGTGTGTTGCGAAGTGACTGCGATGTGTAACAGATTCAATCTGTTAAACAAGTTGTGTTGAAGTAGTGAGTTACGATGAGGAGCTAGCGTGTAAACGAAAGCGATGGGGTTAAATCTGATCCTAAATTTTTTGAGTTGCGCAGGAGGGGCTCAGCGAAGGGAGAGCCTTGAAAAGTGTCATCTACGGTCAACGCGGAAGGAAAGGCTTTTTTCCCAGATTTTTTGGTTTTTACTTGGATTGAGCATTGCTAAACCCAAGTTATGGGGGAGGAGGGAACGGGCGCATGAATAATGTCGTTTTTCGACGATAAAATAGGATTGGTTTTACTTGGGTTTAGCAATGACCGTTTTGGTTCCATTGGTGGAGATGCTCTAAAACCTCTTGTTTTTTATTTTATTTTTGCTCCCATGGGTGGCGATGCTCTATGAGCAGGGATGAAGGTTGCTGACACTGGTACGAGCCGTGGTGGAGTGCTCATACCTCATGCAACGTCCAAATTTAAATTCTTCTTTGTCGTGGGCCTGTCTCGACAGGTGTCAAGAGATCATATCGTTTTTTTCAGTACAGGCTTCACCACTGGTGAATGTACCTCGCCGAGAAAAAAATGTATCTCTACCTCCTCGCAATGAAGAAATTACTGCTCGCTACTCTAGAAGCCGTAGCTGCCGTAAAAAAAAATTGGTCGAGGAGAATGTTCTTTAGACAGCTCTGATGAAAACGGCACTTGTTTGGGACGAAACGGACTAATGTGCTTCCTTGCAGCTCTTACCCGCGGAAGGGCAAAAAGTGCCCTCACGGTACCAAATTCGCACATACCCGAAGTACACTCTTATCTGACATAGACTTTAGTATGCTTCACGGCACTCTCATTTTACATTTATTTTGACAGAAATGTCCAAAATTCTGTGTATACAAACAAAAGTACAGATATGATGCATTTCGAAAGGTACAGTTTTTGAGTACCCTCAGTGTAAGCACGACTTTCGGTTTTTTTATACATAAATGTATGGATTTGGTGTGACAGATGTTGTCGGCACCAAATAACTGTAAACAGGAAAGACATCACACGTTTTTTACCATTCTCTCAGTGTAATGTTTGAAAATATTGTTTGAAATGACATGCATCACTTCGTAGTTTCAAAATCAATTGCAGTTGAGAGGACACATAGGTATGGCTTTTATTTGGTATCTCTGCTTCAGCGTAAGGATTGAAATTAAGTTTTGAAATGGCTGACATCGTTGTTATCAAGAAATATTAATTCGAAACCGTAGTAAGATTTTTGAAGCATTTGCTTGATAAAGTTGACACTGTGAAGTTCATTGATAAGTAGTGGAAACTGCAAGCAATACCGGCGCAGCAATGGCTGACATCATTACTATAAAGAAATAATAATTCGAAAACGCAGTAAGATTTTGAAGCATTTGCTTGCTAAGGTTGACACTGTCAAGTTAATGGATAAGTAGTGGAAACTGTAAGCAATACCGGCGCAGCCGTTTCGTTTAGTACGAGCCGACTCGGGCCCTGACCGGTTGTCAGCAGAGCCGAGTAAGCCAGACAGCGGTCAGACCGCTTGTGACAGATCTGTTACAACTGGGAATCCTGGCGCATGGAAATGGGCTGGCCTGGTGAACACGACTGCCGGACAGAACACCTCTTGCCGATATTGTTCTGAGCGACAGCAATTTTGCATGGGAATAGTACACTGTTAGGCTGCCAGTCACCAACGAGACGGTACATGTCGGTGAACACGGTGTAACAACGATCACGAGACTGAGCCTCAATTGTGGTACCGTTAACAGCAAGACGTCACAGCGAGGAGAACTTCACAGACTTTGAGAGCAGACGGACAACACCTGATCTCGAGAGTTAAGCACAAATGGGGAGGTCCAAATCAAGCAAAGGTTCGGCCAGAGATCGTGTAGGTCTTCAAGCGCTATTCCACAGGGCCCAAGGCCAAGAGTTCAGTGAGGAGGTCGAGGAGGAAAACCAAGACGGAGGTCCTTCTGCCAGCATCAACCAGTCCTGCTATGACTCACGAGAGGATACAATAGCTTCCAAACGACCAGAAGGTAGTGTCCGACGCGCTAACGACGTAGCTGAAGACACTGGCGTCTCCCTGGAGAAAGAAACTGGATCTCATGACGAGGTTATGAGAGATTGTGATCAATCAAATGACGCAGAGCATGACTTGGCTGAACTTGAGAGCATAATCCAACAAGGCAAGTCCGATGAAGATACGCACGCTGACGGGACTGGACTGGAAAAAGAAAGGATTGGGCCCTACGACGACTTGGAACCCGAATTGCAGTTAGCCACAGGGGGGGAAAACAATCACAGTTCCGATATCATGTCAAGAGAAGGATCACCTCGCGTGCCTTCTGCTGGCGACGGAGCCGGCGTTGCACAAAACACAAACACCTCACCGCCTGCTGATGTGCACGTGGGGGAAAAAGTGTTGCACTCCCCCAGTTTCACACTCAAGGAAGGAGTCCGCTCAATATACGTGCGGCACAAAGGTATTGAAGGCGACGGAGTTGGTATGGCCAGGGAGCTTGCAGGGAGGCTATCAGTTGGCAACGGAAGAGGAGAATTTGAACAAGTTGGTGAATTGAAATTTATGGCTCGCAAGCTCCATCCTTTCTGGAAACCTATTCCCGACGCAGAGCCTGGAGAAGAGGAGCCTGTCATTGATCCGAAGGATAAGATTTCGACAAAAGCGGCTATTTCTATTACTGCGATGTCTGGAAGGAACGGCTTAACTCAAGTCCAGTATGATACCTTCCATAGCATCGTTCAAGTGATACTGAAGAGTGCTGTCATTGTTGTCATCGCTATCTTGACTCAGTTCTACATGTCGTCTTTTGAAGTAGCGGTGCCCGACCACTTAGTGGCATGGATCACTGCCTCCGTCATGAAACTTCAGCCTTTCTACCACAGATCTCACGTCAACCGACTTTTGAACGAAAGCCTAGAGAAGCTGAAGGTGAAAGGCGTGATGATAGTTTTCTTTGAAACTGTGAGAGACAAGAAAATCAAGAAAAGGAAACGGAGTAAGAGAAAAAGGAGTAATGCCAATTTGGAGCACTCAAGTCTCGAGCATGAGACAGTGGCAGCTGACCCGTTTGAGCTCACAGGGAAATACACAGTCACACAAGCCATTCTTCCTGGAGACTCTGTTCAAAGAGAAGTAGCACACCCTGCCACTGAAGCGGCATTCTTCAGTCATGTCTACTTTGACAGCGAGGGCGTCCCGCACGACAAACCTAGAAGTAAGAGCGGTATCGAAGGTGATGAAGAAGGATTGGGACGTTGCGAATTCGTTGATACCCCGTTTTGGGCTAATAGGCAAGAACTATTTGGCAGGCTCGCAAATTTCGGTGCAATGGCAGATTCCGCCGCTCCGCAGGTGCAAGAGACTATTGAACCAGACGGGCATCGCGTTGGAAATTTTCGAGCGAAACTCTTCATCCAAGACAGTAAGCTCAGACTTGACATGGGCGGAGATAGAGAACTTCTTGATCTAACCTTCGAGAGAGACGCAGCCGGTACTGTGAAGGAGAGAATCGTCATACACCAGGGAGCGATCGACGTTATTGTGAGAGGTGAACCTTTTATCGGATCAGCGCGGACGATCACGAACGATATTCTGCGAGTACCTGAGTTTGCGAAATTCTACTTACCTGGAGATGCACTCTGGGAGGTCGATTTATGTGACAAAGAACTTCCTCCGCAATCGCGTGGTTCGAAAAGACGCCGGTCGTCCGCAAGCAGATCTGAAACAGAAGACGACGTAGCCAACATGATCACGTCAATGAAACAAGGCTTCCGAGAACACAGAGCGTTTGTACGATTTACTACGCGCACTCAGGATCACAATCAGAACGATTCCAGGAGCAACTACTCATTGGTGCTCATGGACAATAACAGGCAAAGACAGGGTGACAAGGAACTGCCTTTTAATCAGCTCATACTTCTCAGTATCCCGGAGGGCTGGAGGCAAGGAGATCTCCGACCAATAACAGGAGAACCGCCCCCTAAGAATTACATGGCTCACGGCATGGGGCCTGACGGCATTCCAGAAGTACACGCACCTCTCGGACTCTACTCGGACGACACTAGCGCCTCACACTGGACGAACGAGAAGATCGGGGGCATATATGGATTATATCCAGCGTATGATCCTGAGAACCGGACTTCGAGTCTTGCAATCCGCTGCTTTGGCGCAGCAACCAACAAAGTCCAATCCGACGCAGTCATTGAATGCTGTGTTGAGAATCTTAATTCTCTCTCTGAGGTGGGCAAAGTTGTCTACACTTATTCCCACGGCAAAGTCAGAGTTTTCCTCCATCTCGTTTATCACATATGCGACTTTCCGCAGAGCGCGGCATCCACGGACGCAATGGGCCACGCAGCACATGCTCACTGCTCCATTTGCGGAGCTCGAGTGAACAAAAAGGCGGAAGCATCGTATGCGGATCAATCTTGCAGCGCCGACATTTCTCTAACTATATCTGATGCAAGAACAGCAGCTTTGAAGGAGCGCTTGCAGAACACTGCCAACAAAACTGAAGTATCGAACCAACTCAACTACTTGGGCATGTCGAAAGAAGTGCTAGAGACACCGATGAACATCTTGCAAAAGAGATTTGAGCGTCATGGCGAAGAGCAATGGCCAAGATCGTTCAAGGCTGCATACAGTCCATTCAGACTGTATAGCGATTGCGCGAAAGAAAGTGGACGCTACGATTCGCACCAGTGCAGCGTGTCTGCAATAGATCATCTCATTTTTTGTGGCTGTGGGGCAGACAGCCTGGAATTCCAATTCGATATGCTTCCCAACGATAGCATTCGCATTGAGTTCAGTGACAAAATCGTCGAGGCCTGTAAGCTCTCAGGTCTTCCTCACCCCTCTGCTGTGATCAAGCAGTCAGCTAGCCACAGCGAAGGATACGTTAACTCTATGGGAGTCGGAGACGTCGCAGCATGCACTATTATGGCTTCTATCTGTCAAACGTCGAGGGAGGACGACGACGTTGAAGTGCTCAAAGAAAGCTACGAAGTGATCAACGGTATGAATGCAATTGCCTGCATCATATATCACACCGCCAGACCTACTACTTCTACTCTTTTAGAAGCGAAGCAATTGAAGAACGAGGCGCAGCGTCTAGTGGACACTGTGGCGACCTACATGGAACTGCTCTCGTCTCTTGCTGGGAATCGACGATGCAAGAGAGCCGCGGTCAAGTTTATCAACAAACCTAACCTGCACCGTTTGTTAGAGTTCGCTTTCTTCTGGTGGCCTGCAATTGGATTTGCTGTCATCCACATTGCCGAGCTCATTTTCGAGAAGTACCACCAAATGCTAAAGCAGTATGCGGCGAGAACAACCAACAAGCGCTTTTTGGGATTTGAGATCATGCAGAAGATGAGGCTAGACGAATGCTTGAAGTATATCATTGCTTCCCAAAATATGGCAGAGAAAGGCCCGATGCGCATTTTCAGTTGGCCGCTGGGATTTTTGACGTCAATGGTCTGGAAAGTCGTGAAGAGACTTCTCTCCTCGTCCGCAAAGTTTACTGACGAAGACGCACCCGAAGTGAACTTTATGGCCATACCTCCTGACCGGCAATGGATTGGGAAGGGGACATTTTCCAGAACAAGGGCTGGTCTCATCCTGACAAGCGGGCCAAGCCAAGAGAGGGCTACCAGATTTTTAAGCCAGGCATTGCTGGGTAGAAAGCACAACTTCCATGAATCATACGAATTTGACTGCTTGACCATGGCCGAATTTGGAAAGGCAGCGTCCTATCATCACCAGCTCACGCGCGGCTACTTCGTTACAGGGACCACAGACGTCGAAAAGTGTAAGGAAAATCTGAGCACTGTAGGCGTTAACGAGTTCATTATTCCTAGACGAGCGGAGAGTATGACGGAATCCGACAGTGGCAAATCATTCGCGAAACACAGATTTACTATGGTGATTAGCGAAATTTGGAGAGTTCTGGAGCAGCAGCATGGAGGGGCAACTACGGAGTCTGTTTTTGTGCGTGGCATCCCACTCTTTGAAAGAACAAAGCCCATGGAAAAGAGCGGCTTCAAACTTTGGGATGCAGCTACATTTTACGTCTGGAAGGAGCTTGATTGTTCTTGTCGCAGAATAGCAGGATTTCCTTGGAGCGGAGAGGAAGACGATGGGTCTGACGGAGGCGCAATCATAGAAAGCTTGGGGTACGAGTACACGCGCACTAATGCGAGCGTATCTCACAAATTCGTACTTCTTCACGAGAAAGAAGGGTACCCATCTCGCCGCGGTTGAGTAATAGGTAAACAGTAAAATCTTATCATGAACCACCCACGGCGGCTCTGAGGTAATTAATTTTGACCGACTCTCAACCTTTTTACAAGTCAGCAATATCGGCACGAGGGCTCACTGCATTGTAGCGATTAGTGGCAGCGTCTAGAACATAACCTTCCACCACGAAGTCAGGGACGCTGAAAACAATCGCCGTCATACTCACAGTATACTTTTCGCCACTGCATTCAGAGTAAACGTTGAGGTCTGGAATCTCTGCGCCGACAGCGCTCTCTATCACTGGTAGCTTTGAATCAGCCTTATACGTACGCCAGTCAAGGAAGCGATGGTACACTTCTCGCAGTATGCACTGCTTGACAACGTCATCTCCAGAACTGTTCGCACTAAAACTGCGATTGGCCAAGGCCCTCCAGACGACACTCGCGCCTGCAATGTTTTCATGGGCTTCCGTAAGGAAGTACGCAATCCACCGAGGCACGGTGCGGCAGTTCTTTGTAAGGTCGCTCGCGCTCGCCCCCCAACGGTCGCCTGCTGCTTTGAATGACTTCACGTCCTCAAACTCCCCTACAATCCACCCATCCCGACCGCCATTCTTGCGCTTCATGCGCTTAGTCCCGCGTCTCAAGTCCTCAATGTGCGACTCTACAGCTAGAACATGCCGCAGGGACTGCACGTGCTCCTTTTCGTTGCCGCGCGCTACCTCTGGCGACTCACTACATAATTTGCAAGTCCAGGACAAACCACGACCACGCGTTAATCCCATGGGGAAAGCAGTACGCAATGACTCAGAAAGTGGAAGCGCGCGGGAACTGTCAAGAACTGCCGAGAACCAACGGACGGTCGCTCCTGAACGCGCCTTTACCAACGCTCGCGCGGGCAAACGCAACGCGTGTCCGCGCGTGACGAGCGGAGTTGCACGCAAGCGCCCCTTCACGGACGGAGGTGGTAATCTCGCCGAAGAACACACTCCACCCTTAACACATACAAGTGAATACAAAGCACTCAGGACTCATCCTCTGCGTCAGTGTTGAGAACAGAACATTTGGGAGGAAAATTCTATTAGAAATTAGGATCAATTACACGTGTAATACGCACGCATTTGTTTGAATGGGAATGTTAATCACGGCTGTGTGGTATAGTAAGCTGTAAACAGGAAATCTCAAAGTATGAGTAGAGCAAATGTAATATGTCTCGAAATTTGTACTGCAAAGTAGAATTCATTTACAAAAGTCATAGTTCACACCTTCGTGATTTATCATCAAACTTTGTGTAAGTGAAACGTATCACTTTCAGTCATTCTGTATGAGTGTCCAAGTTGAAAAGTCAATGAATTAGTGCGGTCTATCATATTCTTATCATAGTGTAAACAATTCGATCTGGAGCTGATCACAGCGAATCTCACCCGAGGGTCCTCTCCGCACTGCTCTCCGGCCTTGCTTGGAGTGCATGCACTATGCATAACAAAGAAAACAAGTCAGTCACGGAATATCAGAGAACCATAAAGCAAGGGAAGAATACTTTCTCCTCCACTAACACTGCTTATATATTTTATAATGCAATATAAATATACTAAATTATCTCCACGCCCAGAGATCTGAGGAACTTCCCCAAACAAATCTCCCTTCTACCGAGGACCCCACAAATTCCCAGCCCACGACGCCGGTACAGCCCCTAGCTCTAGCGCACGATCAAACTCTTTCGCACTCCACACAAAGCCCTTTTCTCGGCAGTGCCAGTAGACCTTACCCCAAAACGGAGCTCTGCATTGCCTGTGGAAGTCACTATCGCCGAAGATCACGGTAACAAATTTGCCCCTAGTCAACCCAACTAAACCTCTCCGTGGACAGCCACTAAACTCCGTATCTTGCCATCTTCGCACTCCTCCAGACTCTATTGTGACATAGAGCAGAACGTCAGCCTCACCGCCCTGGAAACTGTCCACGGTCACAGCTACAACATCAGCCTCTCTCAAAAGGTCGCTAGTTTTGATCAACTCACTCGCATGAAGGGCTCCTCCCACATGGCTGCATAGTATCCGAACAGAGATCGACTTGCTTGGCGACTCTCTAAGCCTCGACGCTCGCAATCCGTAGAATTCGTTGGAGAAAGTGATGGCCAACATCTCAACATACTCAATAGCTCGCAGAACCTGACCCTCATTTGTCTTGGGTTTGGTGCCCATGGACGAATTCGACCCTTCACCAGCGCCGCCTCCTTCGTAATCAGTTTTAGAGCAGCTAGGTTCTGCTGCACAGTCCACATACGCCACGTTTCCAAAGACAGAATACTCAGCCGAACAATTCCTGCTCGCAAAACTAGAAGCTTTCATCTCCCCTTCATAAGCTGCTGAGCTGGCCAATTCAACAATCTCAGGGGCCGACCGATAATTCACATTCAATTTGAACGCACACATGGGCACAATTCTTCTCTCACCGAGACTTCCTCCCTCCATCACTACATTTCGCGAGTGCGAGCTCATCAGCACGTTCTGGAGCCCGAATTCTGCGTACTGGTAAAGATCCGCCTGCGCAACGCGCAATCGATGAACAAGCTGCTTCATGTCACCAGCGATGAGAGTAAAATTGCATTCCTTCACTGCGGATAACGCGCTCAAGCGAAAAATATCCATTCGTGCCATCTGGCCCACCTCGTCGCACGCAAGAACACGCACGCGATACGCTCTTCCTCCCTGCATTTCAGGACACTTGCGCAATCCCACTGGCGTCCCTACATACACTTGTGCAGTAAACACAACGTAATTTGTCAAGAACTTCAAGCTCTCCCTCCGCTTTGTGAACCAAACGTCCCTGGTTCTTTTGTATGCTTTCAGACTTTCCTCGTGTTTCTCCTTCGCATGAGCTTCCAAATGATCTTCATCAGGCCCTCCCTTTTCAAAGTTATCCAGCCTAGTCACTGCGGTTCTGTAACTCACATCAGCTTTCTGCCACTCCCGACGCAGTTGCAACAGCTTCCGCTCCTCAGCAGTCTTATTTGCACCAGCCTCAATCGTTGCACTCGCCCACGGCCCTGGCAATACAGCCCCACAGTCCAGAGCTAGATTCTTAGGGCGAAACTTGGCGACTGAGAGTGCCAATTCTTCATTCAAGTGCACGCTAGAGGATACGAATACCACCCGTAACCCATAAGCAGTCAGTTTCTGCATCATTGCCTCACAACCTCTATTGGAAGCAACAGCTGTTGCAATACGCATTGGCGAAGATTCCAGAATCGAGTGCAGTCTCACCAGGCACTTGAAGAACGCAGCCATAACTTTGCTCTTTCCGGTACCAGCACCTCCCTCAAGAACAGGTGTCATGGCCTGATTAGTGCTAGCGCGGTAGGCATGCACGAGCTCTGCTACAATTTCAGTTTGTTTCTGATCAAGTCTGCCTTCTTCACAAACTCCACGAACCAAAAACATCTCCCGCGACGACAAATCGTTGAACTCATCTAACAAAGCAATCCGCTGCCTCTCCCTGCTGCCCAAAGTCTGAGCCAACGCTGACAGCTTTGAACTTTCATCACTTGCGTCCAGCTTCAATTCCTCAACGCTACAATTTGCCAAAGCTTGAACATCTCCGAACATATGCTCACATGAGCCAACAATAGTGACGTGCACTGCACAACTTTCCGAAAAACACCAAGTGGATGACCGAGACCCTGAGTTCTTCCCGTAGTTGTAGTCTTGGAATGAGTTCCATAGAGCATCTGGCATTAGAAGTGATATTTCCAAATTGATCCTGTCAAAGAACTCACTCGTGTCTGTGACGAAACCGATGAGTTTGAAGAGGCAATTGTCGCGCTGATTTTCCCAGAGCGAGCCGTCAAACCTCACCTCTCCATGCCCAGAAGTGCTCTGCAGCCGCACCTGGACAAAATCCCCAACCTTCGCTTGATTAGCGCAACAGCAGCTTCTTTCAAAACGATCATCCCCGGTCCTCGATCGCTTCGGGCCATGGTTGCAAGCCTTTTTGTCGACTGAGACTGTGAAGTTATAGACTGAGAAATGCAGCCCTCTACCAAGTCCAGGATACCACTTCACGACGTAATCGGGAGGCTTGTGTTTAGATTCGGCCACTGATATTCCTTCACAGCGCGCCCTAGTGAAGACGGAGTCCATGTTATCCAAATCCTCGCCCACAAAGCGCCTGTGCAAGCGCTCTTCCACAATTTCTGTGCTTTCGCGTCTCACTTCTCCAATAACCTCCAACACAGCCAACGAAGCGTGGTACTGGGAATACTCTTGTGCAGAACTGAAGTCTGTGGGAAGAGGCGACCGGGCGTCAGGTATTGCCCTTCCAGACTTTTCGTACTTTTCCAGAAAAGCACGACCAGGATCAAAGGTCAGTAGTGCAACGGCAAATACCTTTCGCGCAGAAAGATGACTGCCAGGCCATTCCCGAATCAATGCCGAAATATCGACCTCTGGCGAGCACAGCCGGCCTTCCGGAGTACTCCCATTGTATGGAGTAGAAGCTCCAAGGTTTCTAGCCTTGAATTTCGTACTTTCAGAGAACTGCACTGTCCGCCAGGAAGCATCCATACACCAAATGCTCGACATGAGCTTAGGCAACTTCACGCAAGAAGGAGCCGGCTCTTCTACTCTCGCCAGCGAAGAGGTAGACACAATCGCCTTACTAATCTGCAGGCCTGCAATTCTGTCGGAAGCCCTCCTCGCCTTTTTCGTTAGTGGAGATTTCGTCGAACAGTCTCTTTCAATTACTTCTTGCGACGGCAGGCCAGGGACTGCAGCTGCAGCAGTCACATCGTGAAGAGCGCTGTCCACAGACTTACACCATGCGCCTCGAATACTTTCCGACGCAGCTGCCTCCGCCAGAACCACGAGACTGCTATCTCCCTCGACCGCCATTGTGGCATTGGAGCCCGGTAGGACATCGGCATCTACGAAGGCATGCTCAACCGCCGTAGGATTCGAGCCAAAACCTTCTGACTGAAAATCTGCCTGACCAACCACGCGTACCGAATTATTAGACTCTTCGAGCCCAGATTCTTGAGTTGCTGGATCACAAACAGCACTACCAAGAATTGTAGACTCCGCAACACCGTCCTCAGTAGCCAACTCCGGGATCTTGCCATCACAAGACATCTCTGCTTCGACATGAGCGCTTGGAAGAAGCCCCTGTTGCTGCGACTCTGTCATAATACCTTCCTTTCCTCCTCCAGACTTCTCGGACACGCCACACCTAATACGCAAAGTAAAAACTTCAGAAGAGTCGGCAACAGCTTCGCATTCGACACCTTTTTCTGTCACAAACCTCCCTTGCATCGTATTAGCATCACGATCAGCCTCCCCGCCCGCCACAGGCACCGCGTGTTCACAAACCTTCAGTGATTCTTCGTGATCTGCCATGGCATCGCGAGCGCCAGTCTCAGAACTCTTTCCACCATCTCTGCTTGCCGCTAAGTCCACTGTTTCATGACGAGCCCGTACAGGATATACCGGACCCTCACAAGCGGCTGCTTCTTTAAAAGAATCTTCGACCTTCTCATCACATTCGATCTGAGCCAGGGCAACCCCTGCAGTAGCCTGTACTAGATCCGAAGACTGCCCCGCACTCTGAACAAGCCGAGCCACCTTTGATGCGGCTCCTGATTTGGGATTAGGACCTTCTGCTTCCTCGCATAGAACGTCAGGTGCTGCGTTCTCCATACACTTTTCGTAGTACTCACTGTCATCAGTGAATAGGCAAGCGTAGAGCTCAATATCAGCAGGAATTCCATCAAGGCTGAACTGCGGTACAACAGAATTAGTGCCTGGATGTGAAGCGTAACAAAGATTTGAAAGAGCAGCAGATTTTTGCAGCTTAGCACCCTCCTCAATCACGTACTCATTCCACAACCCCAACTGGTGCCCTTGGCCAAAGAACTTTCTCATGATCGTGCCAGCAGCTCGAAATTTCGATTCAGCCGGGGTGCACTTGTACTTTTCCGCAAAAACTGGTGCAGACACTTCTAGTAGAATAGTACCCAAAGTTTTGAGCAAAGAACCTTCACCGACGGCAAACGATTTCTCAGCCGAAGATAGCACGCAGCTGTTCCGTTCACGAATCTCTGACACAGTTCCATTCACGCCAGAACGAACGAACTCGTAGAAGCGTCGGAAACCAATGATGTCATGCGTGAGGCACTGAGGTTGTCGCATGCCTGACAATTCGTCCTCACGCTTGCCCAGTTCCAACGCATCTCCCCTGGCGACAACTTCTTTCAAAATTCCATCGTCATAATATCCCAGAATTCCAACGCTGTCGAACAGAGACCGCACCTTCGGCCAAGCTCTATGGATAACAACACCCCAAAAAGGCAAGCACAGACCTCCATCCAATTCGTACTGATCATCAGGACTTAGCACTTGCAAGTAGTCGGCCAGAGCGCTTGGCCAAAGCTGATCGAATGAGCCTAGGTCCCACCCGCGGCGTTCATAATGAGGCCCAGCGTACGGTCTCAGCACAGCTCCAACAAACGGTGCTGCGCCACGGTCAGCCCATCCTCCAAACTTCTTCGAACAGGCAGGGTGGTCGGGACCAAGAGCACTACAGATGTTTGCCATATGAAACAAATCCTGCAACTCTAGCAGCGCCGCCAGTCTTAGCAAAGAGACCACGGACACTTGCAGAAATGCCTCCATCCATTCTGTCACCATAACAGGAGGAGCACCTTTGAAAGACGACAAAAAAGGTCGACTACCAGGTGCGAATGCTGCAACCAACCAAGACGGGACAGTGGCGGAGGGAAATTCAGCAGCCACGCCATGCGTCCTCTCTAGCACGTGCCGATAGCACAGAAAACCAGCTGAGGATAGGTCGCAATGCTTGATGTGCAGTCGCAGAAAACGGAAGATATTGTTACGTCCAGCCTTGCCTCTGGAGCGAGAAATTGCTCCTTTCAGGATAGGAAAAACCGGAGCAATAGTTGTAGTGCTTGGCGGCAAAACTCTGATAGAACCCCCCTGCGCAGTACCCCACTCTAGTAAACGAAGCTCATGGAAATCTGAAAATGCCAAGCCCAGCAATGCGAACATCGTACCGTCAACAATTTCTGACAGTCCGGTCAGAACACCCCGCATCGCTGACGCAGATGACGAGCAATCAGTGCCAGGGGCGTACGTCAAAGTTCCTGCGCGTAGAGTATTCAGGACGACGTTGCTTACAACATGATGGCCCATCGCCTCATCCATCGGGTTAATGCATCTACAACAGCGATGTTTCGCGAGATAAAAGGCCGCAGCGCTCCGTGACTTGTCACCAGGGCCAGGACACCAGCCGCCAAGTGTTGCTAGGGAGACTAGATAAACACAGCGAACAAATTTCTTCTTCACGTTCACAGTGTTCCCAAGAAACTTCTCCGGCAGAACAGGCAAGACAACGGACTTCAGCCACTTGTTTTCGCCCTTGAGAAACTCTTTTGGGAAGTACGGCAACACACCAAAATCTGCGTTCTCAACCTCAGTCCCCTCTTCAACTCCGAGACCCAAAAGTCTGCCTTGTCGAACAACATCTCGCAGAAGCTTTGTCTTCGACTTGGCAGGCGTAGATGGATTAATCGCATCATTCTTTGGACACCAGGGTTGCCGAGCGTACTCCCTTGCGTCATGCATGCCTCCCGCATTCGCCAACACCTCGCAGACACAGTCAACGACGCTACGACCTCCACTACTCCCCCCATCCATCTCCACGCTTATCCTGCAAGTTGACCACAGCGTGTACTGACAGCAGCGCGTACGTTTCGAACGAGGCCTCTCGCGGAGCGGGTGTTCAAGAACCGCGACGCAACCCGCTTGCTGAGCCGAAGAGAGGACGTGGAATAGCACAGTAACCGCGGCCGTACCGCCAGAGTCTGGACGACCTTGGCAAAGCAAGAATGTGTCTCGTCGAGAACGCGTCGCGTGTCGAATGCGAGAGCCTCGAAGGAGGCCTCTCGCGGAGTGAGCAAGGAAGAACCGCGACGCAAAGAGTTTGTTGCGCCGAGAAGAGGACGTGGGGGAACACAGGAACCCAGGCCGAACCGCCACTGACGACGCACTCTTGACCAAGAGAAGCGAACGCGTGGCGTGCAAAAACCGTGAGCGCCAGAAGAAGGCCTCGTGCGGAGTGGGCGAGTAATGAACGCGCGCAAGGTGGTTGCGGATTCAAAGAGAGGCCGTTCACTGTGTGGGCGAGGAAGAAGCGTCACGAACGCGTCGCGTGTCGAACGCGTGAGCGCCGAAGAAGGCCTCTCGCCGAGATTGGGCGAGCAAAGAACTGGGCGAGCAAAGAACGCGGCGCGACGTGCTTGCTGAGCCGAAGAGAGGCCGTTCGCTGTGTGGGCGAGGAAGAAGCGTCGCGCAAAGTACGCGTTGAAGGCGTGAGCCCCAAAGAAGGCCTCTCGCCGAGAGTGGGCGAGGAATGGACGCGGCGCGATGTGCTTACTGAGCGGAATAGAGGCCGTTCGCTTTGTGCGCGAGGAAGAAGCGTCACGCAAAACGCGTGATGAGACGAAGTGAGCGAACTCCACAGGAGCAATCGCCGCTGTCCAAGCAGCCTGGGCAAATCAAGGCTGTGACTTGGCGCGAAGGTGTCCTGTGTCAAGGGCGTGAAGTTGGCCTGCAGCCTTCGGCTAACCTGACGCTCGGACAAAAGATCGCTGAAATTTTCGTCATGCCTCACACGTGTGAACGGTTTCCATTGGTCACTCTAATATTTAGTAGCAAAATTGTACTCCTATTCAACATTACTCGGCACTTCAACTTGAGGGTACGTTC
>JAULCB010138758.1:0-16847 GCA_032358575.1 Dendronotus rufus | reverse complement strand
GAAGAAGAAGAAGAAGAAGAAGAAGAAGAAGAAGAAGAAGAAGAAGAAGAAGAAGAAGAAGAAGAAGAAGGAGAAGAGGAAAAGAAAGAAAAACTACAGTTTTTGATAACAATTAGTTATATCTCTAACCCTATTCTTGTTCTATCTTATTATGATGTTTTAGTTATAACCTGTAAGGAATATACAGCTTTATGGATGCAGATTTGAACACCAAGCTATTTTTTACTATTATCACAATACTGAGCTATTTGCTTTTAAATGAGAGAACATTATTGTCAAAGAATAGGTCATCATATAAAAGTGGTTATGTTTAATGTTTGTAATTCATTTTGAAACCAAATTATTTTTATTCTTTGTGCAATGATATCAATATAATCAAAATTCATACTTTTGTAATAGAATCAGGATTATGATATATAGATAAATGGAATGAGAAATAATACTGATACATTTTTAAAACTAATTGTTTTATAAGTTAAGTAAGTCCTTTTTCATAACTTGTTCATAGGTCAGGTCTCAAAGAAAGTAGAAGAGATTACTGAAATGTACGAAAACTATACTTTTACTTCTTGTTTGTTTTAATTCTCTACAAAATATTATGCTAGTACTAGTTAGTAAACAAATGCCAATAACTACTGCCAACTCTATCATTACTACGACTATGTCATACTCTTTGTATCCATTGATTTACAGAAATTAAAAATAATGAAATTATTTATCAATGATAAAAATGATACCAGAAACAGCTACAACAATACCCACACAAACGTGTCATAACACTTTTGGGATAATATATATAATGTACCTAAGTCTATATTGTTATTATTATCATTATTATTATCATTATTATTATCATACTTTCGTTTAGCTGAGGGAAAGGCTACATTATGTATGGTTAGTAATGAAATGTGCATCTGTGTGTATTCGGATTCGTTTGTGTGTGTGTTTGTAATTGATTTAAACTAAAGCTGGATGATGATTCCTATTATTATTATTATCATTTTTCTGTGTAAACGACACACACCTCTGGGAGGAGCAGTAGGGGGAGGGTGTGGTTTGTGTCAGCAAGTATTATCCTAAATATGAAGTGATGCCGAAAAGGTTCATGGCACGCACACACACATATTATGTTATTTAATTTCTATATATTATATACTAGGATTTTCTTTCCTCCTTTTTTTGTTTATATACACAAAATTACATAATGCATTACAAAAAATGCTGTTATTGTTATTGTTATTATTATTATAATTTTTTGTATTATTATATTATTATTATTATATTATTATCATTATCATTATTATTATATTTCAATGTTGTTTTCGGGTTTGTTTTTTTACTTTTTTATATTCCTAACCCCAGTTACAATAATCACAAGAGTGGCCATGTAAGATCTGCATAATAATGATAATGGTGATAACAATGATGATAATAATATGCCACACCTCTTCAGCGTGATTTTGACAGAAGTCGATACATTATTATAATGAGCTTGTTATAATTTTTTGTTTTAAAAATTATATTTTGGTTAACTATCAACTAGGATGGACTGAATGAAAAAATGATGAGAGAAAATGAGAGAAATAGTGAAAAAAGCTGAGAAATTTGTACACACCATTTTCTGATTTTCATTCTTAATCAATCATAATTTCATTTTTCTCTTTGCATAATAATTTGTCTGTGGTGGTTTATTAAACTAGATGAAGACTTCCAGAAAAGACTGCCTTTACTTCCTTCTCCCACTTTACACTTAGTACACCTGGTTGCTTTGTAAATCAGGGTACAACAATCTGGCCCTGGATTGCGTGCCATGGAAGGCAATGGTTTTAATAAAGCATTTTATATTTACAGGCCAGCCAGCCTGCAGTGTAGGTTCTCTCATTTTTACATCTAAATGAGAGGCAATATAAAGTAGGCGATATAAATATGTTGTTTGGTTAGCAGCTGAGTAATGCGTCCAGTGTATTGCTCATAGCTCCATTCAAGGACGGACACAGTGGGTTGATCACCTGCTTGCCGTAGCTCCTGATCCATAGTATTTCCCGGCTCTGTGTTTTGCCAAATTTGGTTATTGGGGCATCTACCTCATTCACCATTTACGACTGAGCATGGAGCTGGCTGTCAATACTGCGTCGCAGTATAAGGTATTGGATAACAAAACAAAACAAATACTCTTGTGATCTGTGGGCCTTTTGCCAATCATGGGACCCCGGTTCTTTTCCCGACAGAGCTGTAATCTGATGTGGTTTTGCACTCTCCTACATCAAAAGGGACTGTCAAGAACAGTTATCAAAACCATTCAGTTTTGGTTCTAGCCCAATAATCATTAGTTAAAAAGCCCATTAATTTTGACGATGAATCTTCAAAGATCTGCAATTAATTGAGCTAGATCAAAACTGTCAACGGTTTAGCATTAGCTCTCTCCCCGACAGTCCCTATCGATGGAGTGAAATTATTGTGATCCTGTCAGGACCCCTCTAGTCATTTTCAGACTTGTTTTTTCATACGATACGACGCCACAGCTAACCACAAAGTCCTTATAACTTTGGCTTGGCTGGTTATTATTGTCAAACTAGGAAAATTACCTACTGCAGTTGACGTACATACAACAAGATTTTAGAATTCTCATCTCAAAGGGAAATAAAAATCTGTATAATATTCTTTACAGGTTAAAACATTATAACTAAAACATCATAATAAGATAGAACAAGACCAAGCCAACTGTTAGAGATATAACCAATCTTTATTAATTTCCTCTCGCTTCAGACCTTGTCAAACTTAAACCACAATGGGGCAATCTCATCTACAACGAGAGCCTGTGGAGTTCTTACACATTTGGAAAACAACATAGGTACAATATTTCAAAACTATTATATCTTTGCTTTGGTTCAGTCCATTTGAGTGGCAATATTATTATTATAATGAAAGTGAAAACAGTTTTTACTGTACTGTAGGTACTTCACTATTGAGGCCTAAATTTGATACTGAAAAAATAAGCTTTCTATCATAAATTTTACCTCTAACAAAAGCAAGACAGAGGCCATTGCATTGAGCGACCAGCCTACAAATGACTAAAGAAAGGGAAAATCAATAGATTTTTAACGTTAAATAAGTGCCAGGCTTCAAGATTTGCCGACATTTATAGAGAAGGGAATTAAGTCAGTAAGTAGGGTAAGTGAAATAGGTGTTCAGTGCTTATACCTAAGGCAAAGAAGAAAACAATAACAGATAGTTTGTGCCTCTATATTATGATGTACATCATTTTTAAATTTATAAACGTGATTTTAAAAAGTAATACATATGTGCATAGTTTACAAAACAATATACAAACAAATAGTTTAATCAATGATTGGCTTCTTTCAATCGTATGGGACCCAGTCGATCAATCATCCTGGTGCGTAGATGTGAATATGATGGTATACCTTCTGTGCAAGCTGATTCTAGTCTGCGCTGCTACATCGAATATAAAACTAGATTTTATCTTTTATGGTCCTACTAGAAGAAGTCAATAAATATATTTTATTTTCAAATTAATTTTGTTGTTTTCCTAATGATAATAAATTATAGCAATTGTGTATAGTGAATTGGTCAGGGTGCATATTTATTAATAATTTGGTTGTAAAGTTTCAATCTTAATGTTGATCAATCACTATTTCCCTGTCACATTTAATATCAATCGTTCTCGTACCCTTGATAAACTTAAACACCTTGCCACTCATTTGTTCCCGTTGCACAACTTCATAAGATTGATACAATTCATTTAGTAGAAGTAGTAGCAAACTATAACAAATAAGGTTAGAAAAAGCCAGCCATCCTTGGAAATAATATCTTATCGGTTGTTTTAAAAACACCACACGCACGACCATAAAAGAAGTTACTAAACTAGGGCCCCTTTGGTTTGATTGAACCCATGGACACATACTGACTAGGAGTAGTAGCCAAATACAACATGATAACAATAATAATAATAATAATAATAATACTATAATAATGAGCAAGATGATCTGTTAGCCATATCAACAATCAGCACACACAATCACTCTCTCAGTTCCTTACACACTCATACGCATGTCATAACCATGAACGATGAGAAGAGAATGATGAAAACAACAATCCTAGTTAGAGCGTTCTTGGATTCCCTCCCTGCTTGAGGAAACGCACGTGTCAGCGGTGTCGGCGACATGACGGCGCGGCGGCTTAGTTGCGTCCGTTGGCCTCGCATGACTTGGAGACGATGTCAGGCAGGACGGTTTTCAGGCCCTCAAAGGACGACACCTGGATGACAGAGGGAGGGAAGAAGGCAAACATGTTATTGTTACTAACTATAATGTATTGATGAGTTATATTGAAAATTGTGTACGTTCAAGACTAAGATTATAACTATTACGTAGACCAAAAGCTGGGTAGTTCTGATGGACAGTTTACTTTACTGTCAGATTGCCAACTTTTCAGAAAGCCAATCAGGGACACATTTAAGCGCGGCAGTCAAATGGCACTTACAAGCGCTGCGAGAAATGAGCGCAAGAGCCAGTGTGATGATGGAAGAAAAGCTGATTTTGACCAGGAGATACAGATAGCCAGGCCACCCCCTTTCCCCTCTTGGTTTATTCAATGCGTTTATACTACTAGCAGGTTTAATTTCTCTGCAAAATTTATTAAATGTCATAGACAAAATTTCTTAGGTAAAGGCAACATTTCTTAGGTATAGGCAAACTTTCTTTCGTAAGGGCAACATTTCTTAGGTATAGGCAAACTTTCTTAAGTAAAGGCAACATTTCTTAGGTATAGGCAAACTTTCTTTCGTAAAGGCAACATTTCTTAGGTATAGGCAAACTTTCTTAAATAAAGGCAACATTTCTTAGGTATAGGCAAACTTTCTTTCGTAAAGGCAACATTATAGGCTGTAGAGAAAAAGAATGATAAAAAATAAAAAAATAAAAATAATTGTTACCTGGAAGACATCATCAGCGCTGGAGGCAATCTTGATGACTTCCTCAAAGCGGTTGAGAGCAATACCGATACTCATAACTCGTACTTTGTCGTCCTTCAAAGCTGTGGCAGCAGGAATGGTGTCCCAGTAGTTGATGTTACTCTGGCCATCGGTCAACAGGATGGCAATGTCAGGGGCATTTGGACGGCCTCCAAAATCTGTAATGATAATAATAATAATAATAATACCCGGTAATGAAACTGAAATGTATTTATAAAGCACCTGTCCTATGAAGACTGTGCTCATCAAACATTAAAAATGAAAAAAATGTCCAGCCAGAGCTCCGAAACTTAAAACGAGATTTTCTCAACATTACATTTCCCGACCCCCCGACTTTCAAAATGTAATAAATCAACTATTAATCGATAGAATTTGATGAAATAAAGACCAAACTAAACAGAAAGACTTGTACAATGCATACATACTACACTTATCTCAATTTCTTAATTTTGTACATTGCGACTGATTATCCCTTGCCACAACACACATTATGAAATTTGTCAGCCCGCAGTGTAGATTCTCTCATTTTTACACATAAATGAGAGGCAACACAGAGTAGGAGGCGATATCAACATTTGTTTGTTTAGCAGCTGAGTAATGCGTCCAGTGTATTGCTCGTAGCGCCATTCAAGGATGTAGTTCCTGATCCATAGTATTTCCCGGCTCTGTGTTTTGACAAAGGTGATTATTGGGGCAGCTACCTCATTCACCATTTAAGACGGGGCATGGAGATGGGTGGGTGCCGACACTGCTAATACGGTATAAGTATAAGGCATTGGACAACAAAACACAAAACAATGTAATTATTTGTCACCTCTTCCAAACAATGACTGCGCCACTCGGAGACCCCCAGCGGTGTTGGTAGAGCCTGAAGTATAGGCAGTGGTTTCCACGGCCCCGATGAGATCCACAGGGCGAGAGTATCGGTCAAAGCTGAAGATGGTCTTGACCCCAGTGTTGTAGGTGATGAAAGCGAAGCGATGCCTCTGACCGCTAATGGTCAGCTGTTTGACCAGAGACGTGACGAAGCTCAACATGGTCTTGAAGTTGGTTTTACCCACACTAGCAGAGGAGTCCAAGATGATGGCAATGTCCTTGGCTTCACTACAGTCTAAAGGGGGTAAACAATAACAAACATAATACTACTACTACTACTACTAATAATAATAATAATAATGATGATAATAATAATAATAATAATAATAATAATGGATAGCATTTATATAGCCCATCTCCATGTTAGTGCTCGAAACATGGAAAGTATCAGCATGTGAATAATATGCCATCTCATCTGGTAATGTGGTTCATATATTATGAGAATATAAAGAATGAAGAGGCTTTTTTATACTGTCATTATAAAAATGTTAAATATTCCTGAAGACTTTAATTATTGGTTCAGATAAAGAATGAGGCAGGAGGCTTTTTTATAATGTCATAGAAATGTTAAATATTCCTGAAGAGTTTAATTATTGGTTCAGATAAAGAATGAGGCAGGAGGCTTTTTTATAATGTCATTATAAAAATGTTAAATATTCCCGAAGAGTTTAATTGGTTCAGATAAAGAATATGGAGGCTTTTTCATACTGTCAATATAAACAAGTTAAAATGAAGAGTTTAATTATTGGTTCGGATAAAGAATGAGGCAGAAGGCTTTTTTATACTGTCATAAAAATAAAAATGTTACAAATTCCTGAAGACTTTAATTATTGGTTCAGATAAAGAATGAGGCAGAAGGCTTTTTTATACTGTCATAAAAATAAAAATGTTACAAATTCCTGAAGACTTTAATTATTGGTTCAGATAAAGAATGAGGCAGAAGGCTTTTTTTATACTGTCATAAAAATAAAAATGTTACAAATTCCTGAAGAGATTGATTGTTTTTTTATCACAAGATAAGAATATAATATAATATAATATAATCTTTACAAGCTGAAAGGAATAGTTAGGTACTGTGTTACAGCTAGTGCCAACAATTAAGACTGACTAATCAATCTGTGTACTTGAATTGATGCATTGCATGTCATAATTTTCCCATATTTACAGAACTGGTGACAAATATACAACAACATTTACAAAGATAACGATAAAACTAAAACTAAACGTACCCATTTCACAGGTTTTTCCCATGAAGCCGTTCTGACAATTGCAGGAATAATGTCCAATTTCAGGAACGCAAATACCTCCATTCAGACAAGGATTTTGGTCACATGCGGAGCTCGCTGGAAATGAAAAAGAGAAAAAAACAAGAACCACCATGAGATAAAGCAGAGTAGTGATAGATAGAAAAAAATATGATGCAATAAAATCCTTTTTGATATAATCATGACTTGAAACTTGAAGCAAGTGCACAATAATTTAATAAGATTTTGTTTGATACTAATCCAATTGGATTGACTCAGTTGATACCCAGTAACACTGCAAATTATAAAACCGGTGATTTCCAGAAATACGCCAATTTGAACATAAATCTAAGCAGGGATTAAATTTGGGTATATATATTATATCCGATAAAAAAGATGTCTGTTTCTACATGAAGAAGTTGTCCCATACAATATTTTTTATTTTTTAAAAACCAATTCACATTAAGTTCCATTTCTGTCTCGGGTTTAGCTTCAATCATACAGTATCTTGTGTGGAAACAGTATTTAATATAGCTTTTCGAGGTAGTACAGTGGAACTCTTGATGTACAGTACAGCGAGGCGAATTCAACAAAGCAATTTCTTATTCCTACCTCTGCATGTCTTCTCAAGTAGTGAGTTGCTCGTATCCATGAGACTATCGTAGCTGTTGATGAGGAATCGATTGAGGTCCATAGGCTGGCTGACTATCTTGTCTATTTCAGAGGTTTCCGTGAGTGCCACCCCAATGCCAAAGACGTGGATGCCTTCTCGTCTGGCAGCCTCGGCTTCAGGGATGGTTCTCTCGCTGTTCACGTTGGACAGGCCATCGGTAATAAGCACGACTAAGAAGTAGGTAGAGAGAGAGAGAGAGAGAGAGAGAGAGATATATAATAAATGAGAGTGAGAGCGTTTATACTGCCAACCAAAAATAGTGTGATGATATTGATAAAGAATTTGTCAATAATAAATTTTTGTTTCTTGTTTATCAAGCCTATTATTAGATTAGAATTGTTATTTTGTAATTATGTTGGGGTGGGAAATCAAAAATAACATAACGGGAAAGAAATTAAATTAAAAAGTTTTTTTAAATTCTTGACAAGAGGTGAAGAAGAATATAATAATTGAAAGTTTGTATACCGAAGTTGGGTACGTTAGGTCTGTCTCCTCTGGATGTGACAAACAAGCCACTCCTGGCCAAGTTGATAGCCTCAGCTGTGTTGGTGTTGCCGTATTCGTAGGAGATGCCAGATATGGCAGCCTGAAGCTTTCGTTTATCCTTGAGAAATAATGAAACACTCATGAAACACTCATGGAAATAGGACATCTATCTCTAAGGTAGCATGCATTACATAAACACACACATGATTGTATCGTCTGAACAATTATAATGTTTTATCTTTTCTAGTAATTCTGTCCATACAAGGAGGAAAGAATTGAACACAACATCCTATTGATGAGGATCTCCCACAAGGCATGGCAAGAGGGGCAAAATCTGCATGTCTGGTATGTCTGTTATACAAAAATAAAATTACATACACGTACACACACACACACACCCACACATAGATACAATGTTTAATTCCTGGTGGATTACTGTGGTAATAAAGTGACACCAACTCCCTAATATACTTACCGAATAAGAGTTGAGGTAAATGTTACTCTTGCTTCTGTCATTGAAAGTGATGACTCCCACTCGGGTTGCGTCTGATCCAATGTTGAAATTGTCCACCAGATGGGAAATGTATTGTTTGAGAAGTCGGAATGAGTTGAAGCCAACACTGCCACTGGAGTCGACGATAAAGACGACGTCAGCTCGATCGTCACAGGCTGTAAACAAAAATTTAAAACAATAATTTAATTGATGCTTTACAATAATAGTTATAGTGAGAGAAATCTGCATTCTACTATATCTTCAAGAATACAATATGGTGCCGCCAGTGCATTTAAAATGACGCAACCTTTCTATCTTTTAAATGAAGGCCGAAAGTTATAATTGATAAACGAAAAGTGTATTATTTATCATCATCATAACACATCAAGTAACTTAAGTTTGCTAAATGAACATCTTCTTACTTCTTTCACAGTTTTTGCCAGCGAATCCGTGGGGACATTGACAGGCATAGGATTTTCCCCCGTTGACACACACCCCGCTGTTCTGGCAAGGATTCTCAGCACACTTGTTGGTGTCTGTCCATTGGGAAGGCGGGAAGTGGAAGGCGAAGATGAAGAGGATTATTATTATCATTACACAATGATAATGATGATAATTTAATAATGATGATTGAATCATATTATTGTTATCAAGAATATTCATTCTGAGAGATAATATTCATATATACAGAAGTAAATATAATAGTTTTAGGAAAATCTAGAGTCACCCTGCTCCTTCTAATCAACCGCTTTACAATAGAAGGTCTCCGGAAAAAAAAGGTCTTAAACTCCGAAGAAAAAAAAGGTCTTAAACTACTACTATTAATGAGTTCGATGTCGTAAAATTGGTTTTGACGGGTGATCTAATCTGGTATTGAATGGCGGTGAAAATTCAGGTTCATCAAAGTAGTGGATGTTTTCAGTTGAGAATGTCGACAAAGAGGTAGGTATGTTGATATTGATAGAAAGTAATTAACACACTGACAATAGCACACATCTGGGGGGTGACTCAAGTAAATTCTTAGTAACTTCAACACAATGGATAGAATACAAGAAATTTAACTTATGAAAATTATACTTAACCACTTCATGTATAATTTTATATTATGACATAAAATTGAATAATGATAATAATAATAATAATAATATTTAATTGATTTATATAGCGCCTTATATCCACTTAGAGTGCTCATTGGCGCTTTACAGTTATGATCTATAGAAGGTTTAGAATTATATGCTTTACCTTCACATAAGAATTGCACAAATGATTTGGACATGGAGCTCAACTGCTCAATTTGATCCGCCATGTAAAGAGACTTGTCAACAGGAGACGAAACAGCTGCTCTCAAGAGCTTCTCTTCACTGTCTGATAACTTGATGCCTGCGTAGAAAGAATACAATTGACAGGGCTGGGTGTAAATGACAAATCAAAAAATAGTCCGACTGATTTCACTTTTTTCACAATGAAAAAAGCAATGTGGAAAAAAAAAAAAAAAAAAAAAAGGCTTTTCAGTCCGTGTGAAAAGTAAAACAAATCTGAAATTAGAGAAAATCTGAAAAATGTACACTCCTGAATCAAAAGACTCCTAGGGTGGCTTAAAGCGAAGTGACTATTCCCAGTGACAGAACAAAGGGTTACTCTTGGAAATATGCAACAAAATTATCTGGCCAAGAAATTTGAATGGTGGCCCAGACAAGACAATAATAGTGAGAGTCACTGGGAATAGGCTCAGAAACTATTCCCAGTGTTACTGGGAATAGTGCTTTCCGGCTTAAAGACTCATAAATTATAATAAGTATCAGTTTCAATAACGAGAACAAAATACTATGCCCTCTAAAAAGGTGCTGCATAATCATTTCATTTAGAGAATGAATAGATGATGTCCTTTATAGAGCGCCGCTTATCCAATATCTTCACCATGCTTATTATCCTTATCATTGGTACTAACCTAATCCAATTATCTTAGATCCTGACGTCTTGAGCTTGTTGATAGCATCTACAGTGGCATGACTTCCTAAGCGACGTGTTACGAAGACCACAAAGTTGGCAGCGTCCTTACGATCCCCTGGTTTGTCGATGATTTCATTGAGGACCAATGACATGGCTCGCTCGGGCCCTGGGTCCCCATGGACACGCCTTGGTTAAATAAAATATGGTTTGAATTTTAAAAAAGATAGAAATAATTTTTTTTAATAGCCAAGTACAAAAAATAGCCCTATATATAATTTATTAAGAAAAAAACAAAACAAACAACTACAGGACATTAAGTTTGATCTGAGTAAAGATCAAATGTGTTTCTGTATATTTCTTTGCATGGCTTTGTTAACAATTTATTTAAATTGGAGATCACTATATTATCACTTAACCAGGGTAACTTAAGTACATTCATGAATCTAAGATTAACATCTAGTTTCAAAGTTTTTGTTTCATGAGAGATAATATTATTTTTTCCCTTGAAAACAAAAAATATATATATATATTTTTTTTAAAGAAGTTGCCTGCGTAAAATGCAAACATAAGAAGGAAGTAGTATAAAATAATGTAGAAAGTTCATACATAATACATTTAACGCAACTCAATACCAAAAGATTTTACAAGAAAAGAAAGAGAAAAGAAAGAAGAAAAGTCAAAGAAAATAATGCGCAGCGCGATGTGTTGCATCATTTCGCCCTTAGTACCTGAGAGCACTGATGACGGACTTGACAGATTTCTTCCTATCTCCATTCGACAGGGTCAAAGGAATTCTAGAAGTGGCTCCGTACGATACGATTGCCACACGGAAGTTGTCTCCCCTGAAAGCCATTCTCCTCACAACGGCACGCAAGAATCGTTTTACGGCACGGAATTCAGGTCCTGAATTATAGCGAGATGAGTCGACGACAAATATGATGTCTGCTTTTCCATGGCATCCTGTAAGATGAAAATAAAGGGTAAATAGTTCTTATCGGTAAGTATCAGCAAAAACAATTAATTTTGGCAAATCTGTACATTTTTCTTAACAATTAACAGTAACAGAAAGACTGGCGTGATTGTCTGTATAATATTAGTCGTTAGAAATAATTCTACCAAGCTGTTACACACAAAAAGAATATAGAATACGATACGATCTTTCTTCTTTCTTGATCAATATACCTATCGTACCTTTCGATAAGATAAGATACGATAAGATAAGATACAAATTTATTGTCCATAGATGGCACATTGTCATGGTGAAGTAGTACAAAGGATTTACATACATTTCCATTCTAAATATTCTGCATTATGTTTAGTAGTACTAGTTCTTTTCCACCTTATTTGGCATCAGTACCCTTGTGGTCATTGTATCCACCTTGATGTAATCCATTTGGAATCAAAATTAGACTGGTGGGTTCATCGCCCATTCTTTAGGAAGAATATGATTTTCCTCACTCCACCAAGGTGCTGACTTACACTTACATATATGTAAAGTGAGTTGAGAATAAGTAATCTGCACTAGACTAGCATCAAATCAAATCCAGAAAGTGGCTTCTACTTCTATCACTTGTCTGATTAACACCTATGGAATCCAGAAAATCCCGGCCTATACTATAATAAATGGCTTCAGAAGGATGTATTTGCATTACTTACTTTATTTGTCTCTCTGTAAAAATATCTACAATGTATAAGTTAGTATAAGCACTGATAAGTAATAGAAACACACACACCCACCACCTCTTCTATATGATAGGGTGAATTTATTAATTAAAAAAGTGGAATGCATCTAACCTATTTGTTCTTTTGTGTTCCACTTTGAAAGGATATAAGAAGAATGGTAAAACAATATATTTAAAAAAAGGATGATACAAGACAGACCAGATATGTGCAAACAAACTTACTTTTCTCACAGGAGTCTCCAGTGAATCCAGAAGGACATTCACATTTGAATCCTGCCAGCTCGTTGATACACTGACCTCCATTATCACAAGGGTTAGGGTTGCAGTTGTTGGCAGCTGTGAAAGAATAAATGATAAGATGATTTTAATGCATTGAAGAATATAAGCTGTGAAAATAACAATTATATCAATTGTGCCACTGCTGTAGTAGCCTATAGTGGAACAAACAACAGTAAATTATAAAGATCTATGGTAAGATATTACACAAGATTTGACACGAGGGTTTAAAGGCATAAGTTCACCAAGTCAACATACTTACCTCGTTTTCTGTAAATCAATGCAATTTGATAGATATAACAAAATATAACATTGGCACTTGGTTCCATCAATGCAACAGTTGCATTGAAAATAGTTGTGAAAACATACTCTATAATATATTATATATATATAAATACTACTATGTGACATGAGAGAATGAACACTAAAGTGGAGTTTGTGGGTCTCCAATATTCATGCACGATGCAACCAATTGTATTGCTCCCAGAAAGAAAAAAAATACACCTTTAATTATAACAATATTATATTTTTCATAAAGAAGACACAAGATATTGTTTGTACCTCGGTACCTTGGTCCTTCTGTAAACATAATATTCACACTACTAACATAATATTCACACTACTAATTTCAATGTACTGTCACTGATATCTAAAAACATATTTATTATGAATAGCTAATGAAAGAATCAACTGATACTGATAATAAACTATATTGCATATTGGGGCAATGATGTGCAGAATGTTTAAAGGCATAATGTAAAAATACAAACCACTTAGCTAGCATGGGTAAATGGAAAGAAGAATAGATATTTCGTCTTTAACTTTAAGTGTTCTTATCATCCTTTTTAAACAATAATATTGGTGTATGTCTTTAATATCATGAGGATTGGAATGAGATTAAGTAAGTATAGACAGGCCATGTCTAATGAAACAATGCTGTGATCTAGTTTGTATCTCTGTTTCATGTAAAACAAATTCTGAACATTACTATCTACTTACTTAGAGAATAAAAAATGACGACATGTCTTATAGTACTTTAAAAAACGCATAATTTCCTAAAAGTGGAAAAAAACATTAGACAGAATTAGTGAGAAAGAGAATGAAGAAACTCCAAAGCGATTGCAGGCGAGCTAGTCCACATGACTCAGGGTTGATGAACTGTGACCTTGGTTGAATTGATATTTATTTTAAGCTTGCAAGCCATTATGATTATGTAAATTGCTAGGTTTATGAGATTTTCAGAACTAGTCAACAATTCTTGGTCTGCTGAAAAGATCAAGTTTGTATTGAATTCTTTAAAATGGGAAACCGTTAAGATTAAGAGATGCAAAGAGTCAAGACATCTTATTAATGAATTATCAAAGCTTTTCTCACTGTTTTTGGCCAATAGGTTGAGTGAGTTCAAGGGTTGATTATCGTAATTGGTACCAGTCAGTATGTAAAGTGATAAGATTTGATGTTAGGTAAACCAATGAAACATAACATCTAAGTTCCACAAACATGACCAGGAAACCAAGTGTACACCTTTCGTTTTCCGAAGAGTGAGTACATATTGCTTTTTGATGCTGTAAGCAAATGTTCGTCATTGGAACTGAGATGAAATGTTTCATTTCACTTTCATAAAATGATTTTGCTCCGAAGAACATACAATCCGTTACAACAATCCACACCAGTTAATCATTAATTAAGCGTAATTTATTTATACAACCCTTTACAACTTAGAACATAAAAGGGAGAGATAGTATGGCAAATCATAGAACACTCAGTTGCTTGCTGCAAGTAAAACTGAATCAAAAGCGGAAGAGGAAAAGAAGGAATTATATTTTAGACTAAAACACTAAATAGGAGAGGGGGGGGGGCCTTGGTTGGTCTAGCTCGACATATTATGCTAAAGTCTATTTGTAGCTAGCTTGAAAAGGACAATGATAAATGAGACAGTGCTGGAGGAATGCAACACAATAGAAGAAACAGAACTAGTAGAACTAGAATTCCCCCCAACTATCGTATGACAAGTTAAGGACATGATATTATACCGCTTAAACATCCATTTTACTCTGTCTGCAACATTATCAGTATCAATATCATTACCATCATTATCATTATGATGAAACGTGTTGAAACATTGTAGTTTCAAATTCTAATAAATATAAAGAAGTAAAGAAAAGTAGTAGGAATGAAATAAAACACATTCATATTTTCAGGGAAATAGTAGATAATCTAAGAAATGTGCCAATCATCAAAGCCATGTCAGAAGTCAGAATCAATGTTGGTGAAAGTATCTTTGCAAAGTAATCAATGATCTAATACATCCCTTGTTAATAATATTTATAATCTCATTTTGAGGTTATAAGTTATATCAAAAGTGTACATACCAGTAAATTTGTTTTTAAATGCAATTTCAGTACCATTAAAGTATTGATACGGTTAGTCTGTCGATTTCGAATGAAGACTCAACACCCATGATTTCAAAGTAAAGGGCTTAGAAATACCACCGACTTAGTTGCAACTCATTTATAATTTATAGTCTAAGCAAGGGAGATGGAAACTTGTATTGAAATTATATGATAAAATATAACAGTTTTTGAGAACAACAAAACAATCCATTCGTATAATTCAGTCATTTATCCCCTCTTACCTCTAGCATATTTGACATATTATAATTCATACTCCCATTGCTTCCAATGTAGACTTTATTTTAGTTTTATGTACCCGTATCTCAAATTGTAATTGACAATGACATCTAACTATACAAAACTTTATCTTCCTGTCTTCCAAACTAGCCAGGCCAATATTCTATTTTGTTTGATAGATATACAATGGTTCTTACACTCCCTGAACAGCTATCTTTTATTGCTTGATTTAAATGTTTATAACATTCTTATAAATCTTTTTTTTAAAATTTGTTTATATATTCAGCTGTCAATGCGCGTTACCCATACGCCCTATACACGTTCTGATTGTATCAAACAAATTTGATATCAGGATGAAATATAAGTCATCATTAATCAAAAACATGCGAGATGAAAGGATTATTTCTAAAAAAAGAAAACATGCATGCAAAAAACAATATCAAGTTGTATCAAAATTGATATCAACTTAATAATGAACCAAAAAAAAACTTGTTTGTTATATAAATGTGTATTATTATTATTATTATTATTATTGTTATTAATATCATTATTATTGTTATTGATTTTGTTTGGCGAGTTAAATTGTAAGCTTTGTTTTATGTTTTCATGTATATTGCTAGATATTAATTGGTAAGAATATATTATGAAATATCATTATGTTATAAAAAATGTAATAACTTGTTACACTGCAAAAAAATGTAAAAGGGATCTACCTGCTGATCCTGAAGAGGGAATAAGGCAAAATGAAATAGTTTAGAGTGAAAATGGCAGGGCTGCACTGGTACATATTCAAGTCATGGTTCAAACAAAGAGCATTGGATGGAACTTCAGGTTTTGGCGTGGCTGACAAATTTTGTTTTAAACAATAAATGTATGAAAATGGAAAGGCTGAAAGCAAATGTTTTACTACCAAGACCAACTTCAACCTTCATTGAAGGCCACTTGTGTACAGTCCTACTTCAATAATGTATACGGGTATAGTTTTATCAGAAAAACAGCAAATGTAAATTATAGAACTTTTGTTTTGTTTTTGCGCCGGTAATATGTATCAAACTTCCAGTTCAATCCTTCATAGTTTATAAATAGCAGGATGGAAGAAAAAACATTTCCTTGAATGTATATCATGGTAAATTGCTTGACTAAATACTAACAAAAACCATCTTTCTTTCTTTATCTTTATAGTCATTCCGTGGCGATTGCACTGTATATGATTCAAAACCAGGCAGTGAGAACTTACAAAAATACATACATTACATGGTGCTGTGCAGGACATCAGTGAATGACGTCATTTCGTGAAACTATTCTTATTGAATCAGTGATAGGTGCATAATATACATACACTATCAGTGGTGTGTACAATGAAGGCAAATTATACTCTTCAATTCCATACTGATAGCATTAGATAGAATACAACATCTACTTATATTCTAATGGGTGTGACTTAATAATATGATTTGTCGTTAATCAGTTACAATACGGTCTTCTGAAATTTCTGCCCCAACCACATAAATAAAAAATTATTCTAGTTCTAGTTGATTGTTTCCCCC
>JAULCB010135426.1:0-15702 GCA_032358575.1 Dendronotus rufus | reverse complement strand
CCTGCTTTCCATTGTTCTTGACCCATAGTATTTTCCAACCTGCTTTCCATTGTTCTTGACCCATAGTATTTTCCAACCTGCTTTCCATTGTTCTTGACCCATAGTATTTTCCAACTTTGTGTTTTGTCAAAGGTAGTTATTGGGGCATCTACCTCATTCACCATTTAAGACTGAACTGGGTGCCAACACTGCGAAAGCGGTATAAACAATAAAAGCAAAGGATAACAAAACAAAACAATCTATTGTTGTACAGTTCAAACCAATCCTTTTTTTTGTTCATGTGTAAGAAAGGGACCTAACACCGAAAGGTACAAATAGGTAAATTGATCAATAAAGAAAGGGAAAACAAGAGCAATGTAAATGAGGACATAATTTAGTTTTATTTCATGCAAAATAAATCATATCATAAAAGTAATGATAAACCAAGCCAATTTATTTTTCAAAGAATTAGTAGACCTGTCATATGACATGATGATATGAGGTGACCAAACCTTTTGGTAATGAATTTCCAACACGATCCACAGTAATACGTAAGTAATGGATTATCCTAGAATTAGTATACCCTTCTTTTATGTGAATGTCGCAAAGTTTATAATTTATAGATCGAAATAATTTGTAATGAACAGTGTCCATGAAAGACCAAAAGATCAATTCAATCTGCAGATACACATCATATGAAATCTAAATCAAAGGCTGCATTAACAATTTTCATGACACATTCACTGTGTATCATAGTAGATATAATATTTGAGACAATCATTGATTTGTGAGAATGTTGCGAATAGGATGTAGTATACAGTATTATTGAAATAAACCCAACAAACTGTTCATCCAATTGGATCTCAATTTTAACGTCTTTGTCTACCGATGGAATGTAAAGGATGGAAGCTAATAGAACCCACTAGACGCAAAAATAACAAAAATCCCACAAAAACAATCATGCATAAAAAAAGGCATGGATACATACATTGATGAAATTGCGATCTAAAGAAAGGCCGACGACATCACATGAAAAATGATTTACATCTCGTCTTACAGGAATTTGAACAAGAAGAAAGCAAATTTTATAATAATTAATAAAATATGGTAATCGAAATTGAAATTCTGTATCTATCTCCACATTCAAATTGATTCATATGACAGGTCTACCGATGATACAAGGGTTCTGTACAAATAAAGACATTGGGGGGAAAGCTATTAAATATCCCCCAAATAGTATACAGACTACTAATACTACAAACTACATCTTCACTCCAAAAATGTAAATACCTAATCCCAATGATGAAAATGAAAGAGTGCCTGGGTCCCAGCTCATTCTTATGTTCAGATAATTGGAAACGACGTCATTCAATTCTAATTCCTAAAAATATTCAGCTCTTGGAGGTCGAAGAGCTGTTGTAAAACTTCATACAAACAAAAGAAACATATTCAGCAATCCCAGACATTTCATGCACAGTACCAAATTTAGATTCGTTTGTTTGGGAGAATCGACACATATTTTCAGGTCCTATTGTTGGTAATGCTGGGAATATATAAGAAGGCGCTTGTTTGAATTAAAAGATGACGAGGGAACAGAAGTAGAGAACCCTCCAACCACCCACACAATTTTCGGGTGTTTGTAATTTGTAAGTTTGAAATACCTATCTAAAGTAGCAAATCTCAATCTAGAAAAATCCAATACTTATGTAGGTAATGTAATTGTAATTAGCACAAGAACCAAGAAGTCAAATAAAGCGAGATCATATAAGTATTGCACCAAACTAACCAATCACAATACACATACACATAGTCGGCGTATAGGTATATATAGTTGTTGACTGTATCACGAGAATAAAAAAGTTTTATTTTCAACCACAATATCACTCACCACAAAGTGACAGCGAGTGTATAAATCTAGATGCAGAAGATTAAAAAGAAAAAATATGAAAGAATTTGGCTCAGATTAATTATTATATGTAGTTGAGCTAATAATAATAATCATCACGCAATGATAATTTAATATTGCACTGTCTCAACTAGCTTTTTGTGTTGAGTCTAAAATAAATTTCTCTCTCAGTTGATAATTATCTATATCGGACACCTTGTACTGGTTCTGAGCATTTGACTTGATCACGACACCCCGACCGACCACACATATCCGAGAACTACAAAGCGTCTGCGAATGAATGAATGAATTCATGGCCCGATGCCGTTCGGGGAGAGTGGAAAGGGTGTATGTCGTAATGTGGTTTTGGTCAGAAATGTGGAACGAACCGAGAAGCTATCACTATAAAAGAAAACCTGCAAGGCTGCCACTTCTTAGATGACGTAGATTCATTCATTCCTTCATAATTTGATCAAATAAACACGTTGATAGATAACTTGCCGTTCCCATATATACGATAGTAATGACAATTTTTTGTGTGCAAAGAAATTAGGTTGGAAACTCATGTACTACAAATTGTGTTTTTTCAACACGATGTAAGAGAGTATCCCCATTTTATACATAATCATAAACATCACACAACGATGATTCAATATTGCACTGTCCGAATTAACTCGTCGTGTCGGGTCTAAACTCTAAAACGTACCACATTTCTGACCACATCTAGGTATTGGCTGTATTAACTATTTCAGTTGAGTACAGTAAGTAAGTACACACTTTGAGGAAAGTCGAGGCGAGAGGCATCTCTCTAACTCTAGTACAGTAAGTAAGTACACTATGAGGAAAGTCAAGGCGAGAGGCATCTTTCTAACTCTAAGACCAACCTTCAGAATACCCAAACTAACTAATAATAATAATCTTGTTTTTCTCAAAATATGAATTTTGGACATACATAGTCATATTTGGCTAGTGCCAACGATGCTCTTTTTTTTGGATGGAGCGTGAAATGAAAATGCTATTACTATTATTACTTAGTTATGAATGAGTGTACATAATATATTATATGACTTTTGACACTAATTATTTATTAAGCACCACGCACAGAGCACTTTGTAAGAGGATGTTTAGGCGCTATAGTATTATTATTACTAATGATAAGGCAAGCATTCAAGCATGATGATATACTAGGATAATATATTGTACGTCAAGCCGATGAACACAGAGGGTACAAATAAAATTAATTCTAGCCAATCTCTAAAAAAATCTTATAAAAATCAGCAAAAAACTTGCCACAAAACTTTTGGCTTCGTGTAAACCTTTTTTTTAACCCAATAAAAACTCTTTTCATTTCCTCTGGTCAATTGATATACAGTGTATAACTTTCAAATGATGTCGACTGCAACTTGATTAAAGGTTAAGAAGCAAACCGAACCTAAAACAAAACTTCCTTCAAACAATGCATAACTGTAACGACTCTAAATCTAAAACACACACAAAGACAACAGGTGTTGAAGTTTCGCCAGCTAAGATAAAGAAGAGAAATAACACTACACACAACAGTTCACAACACAATGATCAATATATAAGACTTTGTAGTCTTCACGTTGATTTATGTCGGGTACAAAGATTGACTAGAAGATACATACTCAAGTTACTGCCCTAAAAAACCCTGAAAGAAATATAAAGCCATTTCCCATTCCATCTCTTCCATGTCATACAATAACATAATTACGTTATGTATTTCTATATAGAATAACATGACATTAATAACTACCTGGAAAAAGGAAAGGGCTAAACGTACAATGGCTATAGGTAAAAGTAAAAGAATACAACAGTTCTCACTACTAACTGCATATCGCATATTATTAAGTATTGGCTACTACTCCAAGGATTCAATACCGTATATAGGTACTACGAGTTCTGCACTGTATGTCCGTCTCCCCAAACCAAAATGTACTTTACTATCTAGTACTAGTACAATTTATGATATTTGTATTGTTTTTTGTTAGCTTGGTGATTTAGAATAATTTTATAACAACATTATCATCGTCATCATTGCATAAATAAATTTCAAAAAGATACATTTACGAGAGGCTACCATCATTAATAATAAACACTCAAAATAATTGCGAAATCATCAAATACTACACCCAAGAATGTTTAATCATGTTAATTAAGAGCGTCTGCTGTTATCGTTATTCTATTTGAATAAAACGTTCATTCCGTGCAAACTCATCGTAATACAATATGGCGTCAAAGGCATAGCTTGGCAGAGACAGCCCCCACAAACAGATAACAAACAATATTTAAAAAACAAAAAACAACCTGTAAATGTAAGATATATATCATCATGACCTCGAAGAAAAGACACTTAAAATTTGAAAATTTAATTAAATAGGCAACTTATATAGTGCCTATCCACGATCTTCATCTTGCTCTAACTCTAACCGCTTTAATAATAAACTTCTTCAAAGAAGGGATGCAGATCCAGCTTTGTGCAGCAGCCTAAACTTCTGCTCAGTCATTGTTGAAGTGATTTAGCAGCTTAGAGCTAATCTGAACAAATCAATCACTGACACGGAATACAGATGTATATCAAAGTAATCTCTACATGTACAGATACATACAATTCAATTCTTCCTCTTTCGTGATGTCGGATACATGAATAAGTTAAGATGCACTTTATCAATCCTTGGAGGAATTTACAATAGCAACCCTTATCTCAGCTATATTTTGGTATAGCATGATAGATAACCCAATCAGTTCACAAGATACATACAGACTAGCACGTCATGAAAGTCTGATAGCAGCCCCTACTATCTATCCTTGTCAAATTGCTCACATGTCTCTTCTAAAAATAAATTCAGATTAATGATAGGGTATAGTATTGATATAGGGGGTGATTTCTACATCATGTAAGTAGGTGAGTAAAAACTACATTAATTCAGACGTCTAGATATAGATTTCAAATTCGAGAAGAAAATAAAGAGGGAGAAATTATCACGAAATAATATGATGAGACAAGAAATACGATTTGAGCACACAATTACTGTCTATATAAGTATACGGGTAATATACTACAATTATCATAATATTTACTTGAAACGATTTCAAAGATCAGAGGAGTGTTCCAATTTAATAAATAGAAAATATCTCCTCAAGAAAAAATTACTTTTCTATTGCACATAATCCAGCAGTAATCCAATTGTCACACTCATAAGTTTCACTACGGTAATGAAATTAGTTCAGAGGTCTCGTTTTTGTATTAGGAACACAGGGGATAAAAAAACAAAATAAAAAAACAGTAAAGTAATCATCCATAATCTTGGTGATAACGTAAAGTGAAAGCCTTCTGTGCATCTTTATTTCCTTCATTTCATAAGAATTAGCCTCAGTAATAAAAAAACAAAACATGTTTAATTTTAATCTAATGCTGTTGACGAAAGTAGTAAATTCTCAAGACATATTAACATTATTGCATCAGTACCAAAACCAAAGAGCCCATATCAAGTTAAGTATGTAATAACTGATACAAACAAAGTATGTATGTATGAATGTCACATAAACTAGAATTACAAATGAATCAGAAAATGAAAAGAAAACCTAAATTCTTCGCTAACTTATTGAAAGACGAACTGATGTTCTTTATAATAATGAGGGAAAAAAGGTTACTTACCATTTAGTTACAAAACTCAATGTGAAAAAAAAGCAAAAAAGGCGATGTTTTCAAATTCACAAAATTTCATGAAGTACCAACGGAGATAAAGTGTTAGGAAGCTTTGCTTTTGATAACATGGAGCACGACTTGGTCATGAATAGGTGCTATATAAATTAAATGTTATGCATTACTGTATTATGATAATTGTCTTTCATCATGAAAGGATATCAAAGTTTGTCTTCAACAATTAATAAATTTTCATAATCTATAATACATTCATAATCTTAATTTTGTAAATTTTTCCTTGTGCAATGGAAAGAGCGAGTAATACTTTACTTTATAAAATTCCTTTAAAACTCATTTTTTTTAAATCACTCAAACGATAACACAAAGTGTCATAACTTTTAAACCTTTCATCATATCTTCTTTGGCAAATCTTTTGGAACATCAAACAAAACAAAAAAACTTGATTTTTGTATCTAAATAGAAAATAAAGAAGAATGGTTCCCTGCTAAGATACTGCTTTTTAATTAAATGCAATTAAAACCGTTGTTTTTCCCATCCCTCTATTATTATGTAATAAACATTTCATTTTCAGCAAAAGACATAATATTACGTTCATAGTCATAGACAAACATCTCAAAAATGCCAGCCCTATCAAAACGTTTTCAAGTTTGAAAAGTGTACTTGTTTGAACACAATTTAA
Source organism: Dendronotus rufus (assembly GCA_032358575.1). Lineage (NCBI taxonomy): Eukaryota > Metazoa > Mollusca > Gastropoda > Nudibranchia > Dendronotidae > Dendronotus > Dendronotus rufus. The sequence goes on along the minus strand of JAULCB010135426.1, from coordinate 9,474 downwards.
GTTATTTCACAAACTGTCTGTGGTAAAAACTTGAACACACACTGCACACAAAGCCTCAACATCTTGTGGTAAAAACTTGAACACACTACACACAAAGCCTTAACATCTTGTGGTAAAAACTTGAACACACACTACACACAAAGCCTCAACATCTTGTGGTAAAAACTTGAACACACACTACACACAAAGCCTCAACATCTTGTGATAAAAACTTGAACACACACTACACACAAAGCCTTAATACTTAATGTAATATATAGTCTGCCTGTGGTAAAAACTTGAACCTACACTGCCTGATTTCAAACTTTAAAACTTTGGCTATGCTAAAGTTTAAACTCGGGATATCCCGTATGGTCATGGTATAGTTGGTAAGAAGCGAGCAGATCACACAAGACCAATTGTCAAGTCATTGTCCCTAGCAATATCAACAGGTAGAATGAAAACTATGATACAGTACTAAAGGACGTTGATGAAGGTAAAGAGTAAATTATATTAGATATTATGTAGTTCATCATAACAGAAAACCGTAAATGCAGTCACTGTTAACAAAATAAAAAGGAAAGCCCCGATAAAAATCTACATTAAAACAAAAAATTTTAAAATCTTTATTTACACAATAAAAGGCATCATATATTTCAGTTTCAACTATAGTAAACATAAAATTACTTCATAATCTCTTCTTTAAACAAAGATATCTACAGTAAACCTATTGAAAAGGGAGACATGGTCGAGGAATATATCATTGAGACTTGGGGGTAAGTTGTAGGGAGCTAATACTACATAAATTTGAATACAACCCGAAACTTATAAACTTTACACAATGCGGTGCAAGATTTTCTACACGGTCACAATAGTAAAGCCATTCCTGTATTGTACAATAAGTTTGTTCACTGTAGGAAATTGTGCAATATTTACCCATAAAGCTAAGTACTTTGAGAAAAGATTGTTTACCACTACGTCAATCATGATATCTAACAATACACACACACATAAATAATAGACATACGCACACCTAGAACTTGACATTATACTTCTCTCTTAAATTGTTTTCTCTATCATTGTTTGTTTGTTTGTTTGACGTTTTACGGCACTTCGACCTCCAAGGGTCATGTCAGCACGGGAAAAGTAAGTTGATTATTTTTTTTAAAGCTAATATCATTGTTTGCCAATCTGGAAATCAGGTAAAAAGGAGTCTGGCAGGCCTCAGGGAAACGTGAAAGGGTGGGTGTGTGTGTGCTTGTGTGTTCTCTACAAACTATACACATACCTTGTTTTTAATCATGTGAAAAGGAAAAGAAACATTCATGCATGATTTACGTTAAAACTCCTCAAAAATTTAAATAATCTAATAGACTGATTCATAAATTCAAAATACTGGTAAAACGGTTAACTTTCTTTCTCCCTTGAATCACCCATACAAAACAATTTGAAAATAGATTATATACATTAAAGAAAGGGGGACGCGATAAAATTTGTACCAATACGGTGTTATCATTCAATGGGAATGGAACAGGGAAATAGTACATAAATAAAATAATTGCTAAGCAGCTCAGCATTCGAAAAAAATAGGTTAGAAAGCTGCAGGTACCTAGCTACACAAACCCAGCACAATGGCATCTTAATCTCTGTACTATAGGGAAAAGATTACAGGGAAAACAAATTGTAAATGTCTTGCTTTACCTTTTCACTTACTACTACGAGCAATTGCATACTGGAAGTATAACTGATAATATAACCCACTTCAATCCTCTCTGTTTGCAAAAACAGCAAATAAAGTCACAACAGCTATTATCATTATTGTTATGAACCATTCCTGTCACTACAACTACTCCGAACTTCAGTTGGCAAACAAAAAAAAGGATAAATGAGATATCAAGATATCAATAGATATCTATTGACTGATAATACCCTGTGATGTCTCCGTCTTTCCGATGTAAGACTCAACTAGAGTCATGGATTTGGATTTAGCATGCATGAAATAATAAACAAGATGTGATAAGACGAGTATGTGGCAAATCAAACTGTGTTTGAGCGAAGCAAATATTGAGTTTGTGTGATGTTCCATACGGAAACAACTATCAAGAAAGACCAGATTGATCCGATACGATAGGACCATAAAATCTGGGGTATTCTTTTTGTTTCAGTTTCAGGCAACCAGTTGAGTGTGCCTTCGTTCATTCTCAACAACCATTTTTTCTTCATCCCAGTAAATCTAAGACCCCAAAAATTAGTTTGACAGTCAATAGAGTTAGTTAGTTAGTGGGCAACCTGCCAATATTGGCTTGTTGTGCCTTCAAGTACTGCGTATACAGCTGGCGCGCGTGGTGTAGAACTCGTGTGGCATCGTGACGTCGCACCAACCGGTCAAAGTGCATAGCGATCTCTTCGTAGCACAAGCCGTGCCGCATGATGGCGTCCCTGTGTTGGCTGATGATGGTGAAGCACACAAACATCAGGAAGGGGTTCCCCGAACCGAAGAGTTGGGGAGGGGGCAGCTTGGATGGATCTCTCACGAAGATCTTTTCACTTACGGGTGCTGCTGTTATTCCTCCTACACCCGAAGAACCCACGGGTGAATTCCCACCGCCCTGTCCATTGGTCTTTCCGCCGTCCTCAGACGTATTTCTCGGCGAACTGGGAGCCCCCGATGATTGAGGTTTGAGCACTGTCATCAAATCCTCTGTCGGGGCAGCGATGTTATTAGTCGGCTGCTGCCTCTTCTTCGGCGACGACAAAAGTCGCTTCATACTTTGAAAAATGCCGGAGGTGGTATCCGTTGAGTCGTTGTCAGGATTTCCATTTCTGTTCGTTCCCGAAGAGTTCGAAGGGTTGCAATTTTTCGCCGCTGACTCGCTATCGCAATGAACAAAAGAAGAGGCTGTAGATGTTTTGGAGTCAACGGAAGCATTTACCTGCGAGTCCAACGACAAGTTGAATTGAGCTTGGTCCGATGACTGCGATAGTGACGACTGTTCACTCCATTGTTTGTCGCACTCCCCCGGTTCAAAGCTGAAATGTGTGGGGTTGAATTCAATAATGATGTGGTCCTCCGATGGCTTTGTGTCCTCTTTGTCCTTCACACCATCCGCACTATCCAAAGAACACTGAAACTGTTCCTCCACTTCCTCACCGAGTCTTTCCTCCCTCTCTAAAGAAGTCTCCAGCGGGTGGCCGTTCTGTAAAGGATGGCAGTCAACACTTTGACTAACGCTAAGAACGCCCTCTTTCTCCCTTTTGGTGTCGGTATTCTCATACTCATACTCCTCATTTAGCGTATCATTGGTATCAGGGTCTGGACAAGTAGAATTTTCTTTGGGAGGATCCAGCAAAACTTGATCAATACTGTCAGATTTCTTCTGCAAAGATCGCAACATAGGATTGTCAACTTCTGGGAAATCCAATCCTTTCTCGTCAAAGTCACTAGGCGAGGCGTCGAAGGAGGACATCATACCGGAGGAATGGATACTCTCGTTGCCGTTGGTATCTCGACAGGGACTCAGGCTGTCGGTTTTAGCGACTTCCTCCGATGCTTTGTTGGAGATGGGAATGCCTGATTGCGCGACGCGGTGCAAGGCACCGACTCTCCTCATGGCTAGAAGTTTGGCGTACATCGCTTGTTGGAATGAGAAAGTGGGCGAACACGGGGAAGACGAGATGAGCCTGCAAGAATAATCCGAGGCGACTAGAGAAATTTCGATTGGAGGTGGAGAAGGTGGCAAGGTGGCCCACATGACTTCTAAAACGTGTAACGTGTCGTTGAAAGGAAATTCCCGTTTGAGCTCCAACAGAAACCAGCGGTAGCAAAAGAACATATCCCCGGCTGACTTATTGATGAGATAAGCGTGCAAGTCCGGGTCGTACTGGTTCAGGAGGTCGAGCAGGTGTTTGAACTTGGTCATGATGGCCTCCCCATCCAGCGTGAAGTTCTCCTTCAGCCTGTCCATCAAAGAACAGAAACAGATGTACGCTTGGGCTTCGTCTTTCTGCGTTACCAGCAAGGGCGACGCGATGTCACTCATCCCTTGGCAATAGGAAGTGTCCGGGTGGGTAAGAGCGTACGTTACTAGAATATTAAACAAAGCTAAAGTATTTTCGTTTTCGTCGCTGCCCGCGTAAAAACCGTGCGTCCTGTCCGTCCGTAACACGTCTTTCTTGACCATACCGGCGACGTACTTCACTTCCTCAGTCACCGTGTTCGTTCGGAATCTTTCCCTCCACTCCTCCCGCAACCTGCGATATTCCTCCTCTTTCCGCTTCATGTAGTCGAAGCGATCTTTCCCAGACATATTGATGGGGAACACGTTTAGAAGATGCCGCCACGCGACGCGTCTCAACGAGGTTTCGATCCCGCCCTGGTAGATGGCCAGGCGGAACTCGTTAGGCTTAACCATGTACCCTGCACTGTCCAGGTAATTGTGGAACTCCATATCAGACATGGGTGGCTTGATTGGTTTGATCACCTCGCTGTCCCCTTGCTTGAAGCCTGAACAAATATACAAAGGAAGAACAAAGAATAATCTCTTTTATTCTTAGTTAACGCCAATAGTCACAATTGTTTTACATTTATCATTATACATTCACAACCTTAATCGTAAGTATCATCAAATTTTGAAATAGTCTTTAAGTTAAGTTATTTGTTCTCCATCCATTTGTTTATGGGGGCTTTTGCCCTTCAGCCTAATGGCATGTTGTGTGATTTGCAGGTATTAGTAATCTATTTCGGGACCCATATAGGGTGTTCCATGTGTTGGGATTTGGGGACAAAAGGGTGGCTCTAATATCATAAGTACCAGAGCTCGAATACTCAAATCTGTTAGTCCCAAGACTTAATCTTGTGATCCCCGGTTTCACCATAATGCAAGTTCTGAGTGTAACAGCTGTTTCAACACATTTAGGTCACAGCACAGGCGACACCTCTGTTTTATATTGCTGTCTGTGATAGGACTTGGCACTGGGCTTCAGAGACAAAGCCTCAGTTGGGGTTCGAACTCGGGACACCCCAGTGGTAAGCGAGTGCACTGACCACTTGATTGGCCAATTTTGTTTTGTTTAAGTTATCCAATACCGCTCTCGCAGTGTCGGCACCCAGCTCCATTCTAAGTCTTAAATGGTGAATGAGGTAACCAATAACCATCTTTGACTAAACACAGAGCTGGGAAATATTATGGATCAGGAACTACGGCAAGCAGGTGATCAGCCCACTTTGCCCTTCCTTGAATGGCGCTCTGAGCAATGCACAGGACGCATTACGCTACTCAGCTGCTAACCACACAAATTTTATGTTGCCTTAAATGTGAAAATGAGAGAACCTACTCTTCAGACTACTGATTGACCAATGTGGTGCCTGAACCGGACAACATGAAATGTTGATCGTTATTGCTTCTACTCACCCATCGCCTTCGGCACCCTGTTGACCGTCCTCCCCAGGTTGAGACTCAAGACTCCTAGCACATTTTAGCTCTACACCACCAGCCTTAACACTAGACTACCCATCAAGAAATAATCAAAGACTGGACTACTATAGCAACTGTGTTGACAACTCACCCATTGCCTTCTGCACGCTGTTGACCGTCCGCCCCAGGTTGAGACTGAGGCTGCCCGTGATGGAGCCGAGGAGGGAGTTTTTGTCCAATAAGCTAGAGATGCGATGCTGGGGGATGTCGGCCGGGGCGATCACGTCCCAGTCCTCCAAGTCTGAAAGAGGTCAAACAAATGAATGAATAAATAAATGTTTTGTTTTGTTATCCAACAATGCCTTTTACAGCTTTTGCAGTGTCGGCATCCAGCTCCATGCTCTGTCTTAAGTAGTGAATGAAGTAAATGCCCCACAGAGCTAGGAAATACTATGGATCAGGATAAACTAATGAGAGCATTTATATAGCACTTATCCACGATCATCACCATGCTCTAAGCACGTCACAATACCACATTTATTCTTGGCGAAACATGTAACACATCAGACAAAACATACAGCCTGCTAGCTGCTAGGCGTGTATACAATTTTTTTGACAATGACAACGCCAGGAAGACCTCCGAATTTTACATCCGTCTCCAACAAGATGAGTTAAATTGTGGAAAGAGTCTTTCCCAAGGACTCAGTCAGGATTCGAACCTTGGGTCCTTCGATCGCCATGCTGATATGCAATATGCTGACCACTAGGTTACCGACGCCATAATCTTACAATCTATAAGATCAGAATATCTAAAGTGTTACATTTCTGAGAAAAACAACCTGGACACCAATTCATCTTTATCATTTAGACTCCTAGCACGTTTAACCTCTAGACCACCAGCCTTAACAGTAGACTAGTACTACCCTTCAAGAAATCTAAGACTGGACTACTATAGCAATTGTATGGACAAATCTCATTCTTACTTTGATATCTTCTATATATTGAAATGCTTTGAAATGTAAATGTGTTCTTAAATGGAAAAATGTAAATAATTCTATGATGTAGATGTTAAATAAATACAAAAGGCAGTAAGAAATATATTGATTGATGTATTCATTTAAAAAATGGGTTAGAAAAAAATTGATATGATTATGTTAAATATGGGTTATCTACTTAAGCAGAAAAGAAGTTAGAATGCAACTCTTCACGAGAAAATGATTTTTACAAAAAATGAAACAAACAACAATAAAACTCTTAAAGTGATAATGATGCAAATAAAAATCATTAGTACAAAACATAATGAAAAAAAAAAGTAAACAAGACTGAAACAATGCACAATTACACATTCCATATATAATAAAATGAACTAAAATCGGATTTAAATATTGATTAAATATTTCTTTTGAGTAAACTTACAGACAAATAACAACCCACCAAACAAAATATACATGCAAGGATCTAGATACTCAATCAAAAGGAAGAAAGCCTCACACAAACCCAAATAATAATTCTAAACACATCCGGAAACACACAAATTATGTGCTTTCAGCTGTGCGCTACACAATTTAGAAACCAGATTGATTTTCAAGCACTAAGAAATTATGCACCTTTGAATTATGATATGTATGCAAGGACTTATCTTATAAGTATAACCTGTATCGAGTATGAACTTCATGTGCAAAAAGTGCTTCATCTAGTGTGTGTAAATGTGTTGTATATCATTAAAAACCAAGAGAATGTATGTAACTCATGGAATTTCTTTTTGGATTAATAAAGTCTTCTTACCTTATCTTATTTTAAATGTGTTTTTAAATAAACATGTGACTGTAATCTTATTATATCTTACAAGCATTTTTTCAACAGTCACTTACGTTTTTCAATGAGTCTGACAGTGTAAAAGTATTCAAATAAAAAAAGAGAAAAAAAAGGGAAAAAAAAAACAAAACCAAAAGTCAGAATTTCCATTTACCTTACAATTCTAAATTTCCAAATATTTCCCAAAACCAAAAAGGTGTCCAACCACAGCGGGGAGGTTAGTAGGAAACTCATGCGACTGAAAACATATTTTTTACTGTACTTTTGTTCTCAATCCAATGCTGACCTTCTTCAAAAGGGCGAAGGTCAACTTTGAGTTTGAGGCAAGGGTCGGCAGCACACTGGAACGCTGCATCCATATCCCAGTCGGAGAGCATCGACAGGTACACTGGCTGGTTCTCCGCATCTATAGCCTGGTAGCTGATAGTGAAGTCACTAGGAAGATTTGAAAAAATAATAATTTCAAGATTTAATTTTTATCTTTATATATCAAACAGATATATCGTCGGTGTCATGCATAACCGTGTAACTGGAAAAATTTTGAAAAAGGTAGTCAGAAACGTCAAAAAAATTGAACGATTACCGCGTAAGTGCATATTTAACCCAAGTACACAGTTACACCGACGATATATATATAATAAAAGAAAAAATGTATTCAGCTACAGATAAGTCTTTCTTCGGCTGCTGTAGGAAAAACTTCATAGAGATTTGATATCTTTGTAATAAAAAACTTTAAAAAACAATGAAAAAACATTGAATTGAAATAAACTCATACTCCAGCGGCTTACCTTCTGATGTCAAACGCCCTGGCCAAGATCCCCTGTAACATCTCGAAGGACGTTATTTGTGGGTCGATGGAGAACTTCTTGTACTCTGGCTGCATCCTGCCATCGCACTTCTGTTTGTAACGGGTTGGTAAATAATAAGGAAAATAAATGATAGCTTTTATATTCATAGGGCTTATCCACAGTATTTACCATGCTCTAAGCGTTTAATAATACCCCAATTTGACACTGGCAGACAATGAACATATAAAACACATCAGATGATATGTGCAGCCTGTAAGGCACATTACAATTTTTTGGAGAGAGACAACTTTGTCTGAAAACAGTGGGACCTTCAAACTTTACATCCATCTCCGATAAGATGAAGAAAGTTGTGAAAAGAGTCTTTCTCAAGGACTCAACATCAGATCACTAGGCTGCCGACACCACATGAACCAACAACAACAAAAATATATATGCAAAGAAATACTCACACCCCTCTACCCGCCAGGCATCATCATTCTGAATAGCCGTAGAATTAAAGGGTATATATTTGTATCACGCTGAATTTATAAAAATACAATGCAAACAAAACTTCATAATGATATGAGCAGATAACAAATTCTGAAGAAGTCTGTCGACTATACCTCATAAAATAATTTACCTTCACTTTTATGCGGATCACCTCTTTATGATCGAGGTTGTAGAATCCAGCCATGTTGAAGGAAAGACCGTGATGACAATTTTTAAATCTCAAACTGAAGATTTCAAACAAAGAAACTGACAAGATCTACAACGATCTTAGGCATGCTGCTGTCCTCTAAGATTCGGCTGGTATCTTATCCTTGGACTGTGAGAGATTACTGCAGATACCTTGATAGAAACAAATCCAAAAAAAGAAATTTAAAAAAAGGTAGAAAACCAACAAAAAATAAAAAAAGACTGAAAACAATACTATAAAAAAGAGAGAGGTGAATTTTCATTAATTCCTTTCATCGATAGAAGAATATCAATTTAACTGATGATAAAAATGCATATAAAACTTATCCAAGTATTCAACCTGTTGATGGTGCTATAGTTTTCAAAACAAAAGATAGTATAGATCTAGCTGAATTAGAATTTCCTTTTTGACTGACCAATAATCTAGCAAGTCTCGTTATAACTATAACTCAACAATTTTATACTGCGAATACGCAGAAGAAGCTAATAGTGTTAAACCAATTATTATTGTGGCAATTGTTGTTATTTTCTCTTTAAAAGAGAATTTGACAACTGACCAAAGCCAAAGCAAGTTCAGATCACTGAAAATCATTTCAATTCATGAAAATTGTGTTTGTGTTCCTTCTCAGAAAGGCCAGGCCAGGATTACTACAAAATGTAGAAACTATTACGAAGTGACTATTTCTCCGACCAGTTCTCGTTCGTGAGATTTTGGTCATCCGCGAGTGATCGTTGTTTTTGTTTTCCCGACTAAAATAGTGTACGAAGATGACAAGATGCCA